>JAVKPL010001286.1:0-16735 GCA_032173675.1 Gastrolobium villosum | reverse complement strand
TCTGACGATGAAAACATGGACTTGGACCATGACGACATGGAATTGGACTTGGGTCTGACCATGAAAACATGGACTTGGACTAAGACATGGACTTGGACTTTGGTTTTGACCATGAAGACATGACACCATTGGAGTTTAGCATAGAAATTTTTTGTGGAAGTCTCTTGCTTCCCATATTGTTGTAACTTTGCATGGTACTGCTTCGTGGGGATCCTTATGTAACTTTCTGATATATATGACTATACAGTGTAATAAATCAGATGTATTCACCTTAATTGGGTTGAGGAATGAAAGTTTAAAAAAGAAAAAAAAAAAAGCTAGCTTTCAATAAAATAATATCCACTCTACATTAATAGAGTAAGTATGAGATTTTACTCAATAATAATGTTAAAGAGTATGCTAGTAAGTAGTAACCTTTTTTTCCCAATGTATTTAGTTCCTACACAATTCACTTATATACTTAATTATATCCTCATTTCCATGTATCTATTTTTCAAGAAAATCGAAATTCCTAATTCTCTGCCACAATTTTTTTATTTAAATGCAACATGGGTAACAGCCCGTTACGTACCGGTATTGTTAACATTAATTATGATATTAAGCGCAGTTACAATCACAGCAATTCATTTAATAAAAATGCGAATAAACTTTTTCCGATTATTACGCTAACAGTTAAAATATAAAAAGCGTAATAATTAAAAGTTGTGATCGTAACTGAAACACTAGCGGAAGACTTACGTAATATTTATCCTGACTTTTACGTTTTTACCAAATTAACAAGATTCACTAATTAATTTTTCTGCGAACACAAAAAAAAAATCCAAACCTAGACTTCATGTTATCATTTTTCCTTATTCAATTACCTTTCTAACAAGCTATCACACACTCGATTCCGAGCTCATTAGCTCCGGTTATCGCCGATTGAAGTTGGACAGACAACATTGCCCACCAACTCCAAAACAGCCCAAAACCTCCAATACTCACCGAATATTCTGCACCTAACCACCAGACCACTGCCTCTCAAATTTTCACACCATAAACTAGACACATTAAACTTCGATTTGATATATCGTATGCTTAATTTGACCAAGTAACGAAGCGGGAATTAATTTCTCAAAACTACCTCAAATCTGCCCACTAAAACAGGACAGCAGAGGGCAGTATGTGACAACAGCCCCCATGGGCTGCGCACACCACCAATGAACCTAGGCTTTTGACACAACATAGGGGACATCTTAAGCTTCAAAATGGCGTATGGCACGTCCCAATCGGACCACTATGGAGAGAGATACGCTCTCCCAAAGTTCACCCAAAAACTGCCAATTCTACAGAAAATTCAACAGAGTTTCCTTTGTATTTCCAAGAATCCACAAATTTGCATAAGTTGTTTAACACTACAATACACCTGAAATCCAGTAAAATCCAATGGGTGGCACACATAAGGACCAACAACGCCTTGGGGCACTTACAACCCAATACAATATACACTTAAAACATAAGCAGTTTACTTTCAATCCTTTATAGTTTCAATCACTAACATAAATTTCATGCATAAATCATAATGCATTTACAACAGTGGATTACATTTGCATTTACAACTTTCACTTTAAACTACAAATATTTACATATTACACTTCACTTGCCAAATAAATCCATAATATAAATATGATACACTTATAGCAAACTACATGATAGCTAAACTACACCACTGCTCCACTGTCATCTTGCGGGCTTCTCGCCCGCTGCTCCATATCCACTGGTGCATCCTGAAATAATGCACCGAGACGGGGTGAGATATACGGATATATCTCAGTAACCAAGAGGTTCTGGAGAAAACTCTGCCCAATGGTTCACATCGATGTATATCAATAGCATAAAAACAGCACCACTGTTATAAAACGGGATAAAGCAAGGGATTTAGAGAAAGGGGGATTATATCATAACAACTATGACATGCGGGATGGTAGCTACCAATACGACGCCATGTCCTCGGCTATATGCCTATGGGTACTACCCCTGGCGTGTTCATAGAACAACCCACCAAGGTACCCCTTCCAACCATATACACCCGAGACAACCTAGTGTGCTCCTATCCGGATAACACACCACGACCCTGGGTCAACTGGAACTCCCTCTCGGAGACCTATCCAGTGGCAGTCCGGAAACACTTGCCCGAAGGCTAAAAATATCTACTGGCCAGAGATCTGGTACATAAGTACCCACTGTGATAATGCACATGCATGCTCATGCTGTTCTACACTACTCATACACACTTCCTACCATTGCCATCAACTAGCAAGGTGGAACACAAAAGGGGAACAAGCCCCAGTACCAAGAGGTTACCTTTCTTGATTAACAGGGAACGCCACTACTTGATTAACAGGGAACGCCTACACAGAAGATAATTCCACACACTTAGAACTTTGAATCCACTCATGAATTTCAACATACATGTGTAAACCACATCACTTACCTCAATCCACTTGATCCAGGACCAAGGGCAATCCACTGTTTCACTGTTCCAAGTCTATATCCACGTACGGCAACCTGTACAACCATGCACAGCCGTCAGTTTCAGTCACAATACGTCAAAACGCAAAAACGTCAGATTTCCTCAAATTCCCCCTAAGGGTTCGGCCATAATAGGGTTATTTTGGGTTTTATTTTTCTAAATTTTCTTTCTCATTTTATTTCACTTACTTAGGTTACCCAAAGGCTAGTTCAATCGTCGTTTTTCGGTTTTACGACTTTTACGCAACCTTTTGCGAATTATTACACTTTAGGCACATTTTGCCACTTTCAACACTTATTATTTTTACATTGATTCTTCCTCATGCCAATCACCGCACACCCCATCTAATAACTTTTCCATCACACAACACAACACCAAAGTGTTCTAAAACATCAATTTGCTCAATTGTACATAAATGGCCGAATCTTGGTTAGTCCAAACCAAGGATTTCCACTCAATTCCTATGGCCCACAACTCACATAATCACTTCCTAACATCATATAATCACACTACAATTCACTATACCACACATTAACACCAAACTCAAAATCCAATTCATGCACTAATTTTTTTCTAAGTTAAAATTCATTTTTTTTCGCTTAAAATTTTCATTGCATTACTAGCATTAATACATCATTCTAAGACATTATCATCTAATAGACATTTTCCATTTGAGCTCTCTAACACCACATGTCACAAAATCCCTCTTTAGGGTCAATAATCAAAACTCAAAATTCAACCAATGAAATGTTGAAATAACTCACCCAATTGCATGGTATATGGCTCCACCTAAGCATACTCCATCATTGGAGCATTTGAAAGCATCATGATCACCCTTTTATCCCTTGAAAACCGCACCAAAACATTGTGAGATCTCCTCACACACTCAATTTCAAGACTAAACAAGGCTACCGATGGGTTTAGGAGGTGTTTTCCATCAAGATTCAACACAAACTTTGTTGAATTTGGTTGAGAATTGGTTGGTTTGTGAGAAAGGCCAAACTTGCGCAAAAATGGAGGCAAAGGGCTGTTGGTCCGCGGCCGTGAGGAGAAATAAGGAAGGAACACGGCTTGTGAGGGAGATGAGTAGTACTTAGTAAGTGTTTATTTGAATTAAAGTGGGTACCGGATCCCACGTGATTTAAAACTCATCCGAATTTCCCTCCGATCATCACTAAAATTCACAATTTAAAAACCTAATGAGAAATTATAATTTTTCATCTTAACAAAATCCTTTAATTTTACTCACTCAGATAAATTTGGAGCTTTCCGGTTGTTCGGAAAAACACTGCTTTAAGGTACAGCGCGCTCCGTTGACAAACTTCCACAAATTGACTTAAATCCCTCGAATATTATCAGAAATCATATTTCCTATTTCTATGGACCATTTAAAATCAATATTTGAAACCTAGAGCTCAAAATTCCACTAGCACGTTTTACGGTGCAATCTGACTGCGGTATTTTTACCCGCTAAAAACACTATTCACTGATTTTTCTGAAACTTGCCTATCCACTCAATTTTTCGTTCTGAATCCATTTCTAGGCTTATTTTTATCATCTGAGACCTCCTGCTCAATTTTTTACCTTCCTAGGGTTGCGTGTTGGCTAATTACCGTTTTACCCTTTCTTTGTATTTTGGCCTAATCTTTGGGATTTTCACTAATCCATCACTTAATTTCTCACTTAATACTTTAATTACTTAATTTAGAATTGTGAGGTGTTATAATCACCCCACCTTTTAGAATTTTGTCTGCAAAATTACATCTTAACAGTCCCGTAACACGAGGTGTAATCGAAAATCTCATCTCTGTGGTATCCATGATTACTGAGTCCTTCACAAACGTGATAACTTCAGGTATCTGACCCCCTTAACTCATTATATCTTTCACTGTTTCCTTAACCCACTGTTACTTTTCACTCACTGTAATTCATCCTATACCCATTTTACACATGTCATTTATGGTGCTGCGATCTTCAATTCGCAATACTTTAAGCTCTTCACGGCTTACGGTTACACTTCCACCAATTTATAGGTAATAGACGACCATATCACAATTTTTTCTGTCTCACTTCATCTCATTTTCATCTTCATCTGTCTTTTTGATCCAATGCCGTTCCCAAACATCTATAGTTGTTTCCATAATAGACTCTAACTGTTCTCATATATCTTCACACTCTCTTTAGCACTTAACTCTTTTCGTTGTCCTCACTGTTTCAACCATACTCAGACATACTAGTCCTTTCCATTACTGTCACTGCTCTTATGATTTCATTGTTTTCTTAGCTTTCACCGACGCACATCCTTTCTAGTTTCCAGGGCACTTTGTCGTTTCTCATGATTCCGACTCACATTAAATTCTATACTCATATACTTTGTTATTCCTTGTCACATGTCTTGACCTCTCCTTAGGTACTCATAACCATATCTTTCTCTTCATGATACGAAATTTACAATCCTCACAATAATTTATATTTCTGATTAACCTTTTAAGGTTCTTTAACCACAATACACTCCTGAATTTTTCTATCTACTAATCATATTCATTATTGACACTCACTGCTACTATCTTTATTAACTAACCATCTCAACTTTATTACTCAGTCAGCTCAACCCCATACTCATACCTCTCACAGTCTAAACACAACACTCATCAATGACCTCCATATCGAGGACTCATCTTAATATTTTACCCGCTAACGATTTTCGACTTTCATTCCACTTCGACGTTACCACTTAACCTTATGTTCCACTCATTCATACCACTTTCTCGTAATCATAATCATTTAATCCTGGGTGTCAACTCAAAACACTATTACTTTACAGCTTTACTCACTTCCACTGAACACTTTGGAACGAATCAATTTTCGACCCACTTCACTATTAACTGATGGACTATTCAAAATGCCATACCATTCATATACAAGTCCTATTCACTAGGAATCCTTGACACTTTATTATCAAGTCACTTAAAATTAATTCCATTATTGCCACTACTTCTCCAATTCACCACCAGTTGGTACATCAGTCTCTCGGAATATTTAAAGTTACCACAAACACTCGTCCATACCTCATTAGTACTTAATCAAAACACCATCCTCATTGTGCATTTTCCACACGCTTTCCACCATAAGTGGCATATGCGATTACATACAACATTTCTCAACCTACTTTACCAGCAAAACCAAGCTATTCACTTTTTGGTAATCAATTACAACTATAGTTCTCATCTATTAATACACGTTCGCACTTGACTCTATTTCAATTTATCTTTTCCTTAGGGCTAACACTTTACTATTTTAACCTGAAATCTTGATCATCACTAGCCTTCCTAGAAGGACACTTACTCATTCTGTCAACTTTAACTCACGTTATCATCCCTTTTTGGTCATAAGACGAGGGTTCCAACTAACTTACTACTTCACTTAGAGACAAAATTTATTTCATCAAACTTTCTTCACACCCACAATAGTGCTTCACTATCACACTTCGAAGTTCTTGCACACTAAGCTACAACTCTTATATCCAAACCTGACATACTATTGTCCATTTACAAATATATGACCTCGCATCTTACGTTAACCATATGGAAAAACTCTCCCAATACAGTGGGTAACAACATTCACAGGTTTAACCCCTCGAGCTCATGTTGTCCTAAGGGCCCCAGATGCCATGACTCACCGATCAGAGAATCCACCCATATGATCTATGCCGTAAAAACGACTTACTACTAGCTGTCCCTATTCTAAGGCATCCCCCAATGTTTCTTCTTTGTGCATTTACATAAATTATCTCTACCATACTAACTGTTACACGAATGTGGAACACTTCCTCGTTTCTCATTACTCATATCAAATACTACTAGTCTCCGGGAACTTAATCCGCACAGAGATAGCTATACACTCCTGACACGTAGGCCCCACTGAGATCTTCCTACTATCAATTCATATTACATGCACCCAGTGCACAGAGAAATTTATACTCATAATATATCTGTACATGATGGCAAAACTGGTACTCCGTACACTCCAGATCACACATGGACCCAGTCCGGGTAGAATCCTTTGCAGACGACTTAAATACGCGACGGGGTATTGTAAGTGGCAGAGTGGCCTTGCTGCCACGATCCACTGAGATTCAGCCCTTGTCGCTTCGATTCGTCCCTCCCATCCCCAAATAGTTCACATGTTTCTTATTCTGAGGTTAGGAACGGGACGGATATTTTCCCGCGGCTAAGTCCCGGGTGATGCTCGTGCTGCCGGGTATCGAGTCACGAACTTGTCTTGCCCAGCGCCAACGACCATGACTCTCCTCATTACTTTATAACTGACTCATTAATATCAATCAATGAATAACATAACTCCACACATAACAGCCTCATTACTTTATAACTGACTCATTAATCATTGATATGAATAACATAACTCCACACATAACAGACTCATTACTTTATAACTAACTCATTAATATCATCCAAGTTTCATCCCGCATCGCAATCCTCTTCATTGATCTGAATAACATAACTCCACACGTAACAGCCTCGTTGGACTTATATTGGATAGTTAGCTTGCAAGGTAAGCTTTCGTGTCCTCTGTTCGCGCGACCTATACCCGGCCGTCGGGGCAAGGGCCAGGCCCCGATGAGTAGGAGGGCGCGGCGGTCGCTGCAAATTCCGGGGCGCGAGCCCGGGCGGAGCGGTCGTCTGGCTCTTTTTTTTTAGCCAACCCTAACTAGGTTCGTCTTTTTTGGGTTGCACCCGGTCGAGCCGGGTTGGCCCATTTTAGCAACCCTACCCCTATATATATATATATATATATATATATATATATATATATATATATATATATATATATATATATATAGAGATAGAGAGAGAGAGAGTACTTCTGAGTTTTTTCTTCTTCACTTAATTTCTGTCTTTCTTTCAATCTATAACTGTAATCTTTATGTTTTGAGTAAGATCTGTTTCCATATCTGCATACGTAAAATCAATCTTTCTCTTCTCTTCTCCTCACACTAGTGGAATTACCCTAACGTTCACCTTAAAGTTAATTTTATGTTTTCCTCTCTCCCTTTTAGCATAGATTCCATTTGGAATCAGTTTAATTTGAGAATGCTGGTAGAGCATACAGTTGTTAATTTAAATCAGTTGTCTTTATAGTTTTTCTGGGCTAGGCCCTCCATTTATATATAAAAAAAGAGAGAGTTAATTTTATGCTTTTACTCTCTTTATTTCCGTCGGCTGTCGGTGGACTGCTCGAGCTGCTCCCGCGGCGAGAGCGGGTCGCCGCGTGCCGGTCGGGGGACGGATTGGGAACGGGCCCTTCGGGGCCTCTTCCCCGGGCGTCGAACAGTCGACTCAGAACTGGTACGGACAAGGGGAATCCGACTGTTTAATTAAAACAAAGCATTGCGATGGTCCCTGCGGATGCTGACGCAATGTGATTTCTGCCCAGTGCTCTGAATGTCAAAGTGAAGAAATTCAACCAAGCGCGGGTAAACGGCGGGAGTAACTATGACTCTCTTAAGGTAGCCAAATGCCTCGTCAGAGACGGTGCTCTTGCGGGGGCGTCGCGACGCATGGAAATATAAAATGACTCTCGGCAACGGATATCTCGGCTCTTGCATCGATGAAGAACGTAGCGAAATGCGATACTTGGTGTGAATTGCAGAATCCCGTGAACCATCGAGTCTTTGAACGCAAGTTGCGCCCGAAGCCATTAGGCTGAGGGCACGCCTGCCTGGGTGTCACACATCGTTGCCCCAACGCCAATGCCATTTCAGAGGGGCATCGAGCAGGGCGAATGTTGGCTTCCCGTGAGCCCATTCGGTGTCTGTATCACCTCTGTATATAACATCAAAACTGTTTTGTATTACCACTTGGGCTGCCCCCATAATCTTAGTAGTAGTGGTATAATATACACCTGTTACATATAAGTTAATTCATCTTACTCTCTCGTGTCATTCTTCTCACTGGTAGTTTACTCTTTCACTTTGACTGTTCACTTGCCCTGGTTCATAACAATTTCTATTCCAAAATTCCTAAATTTTCTCAAAGTTCTGAACACATCTCACATCTCTTATTATAAGTTTCATATTTCCCATCACACAGGGATCTTCTAATCATTTCCGTCGAATCACAGAGAACTACTTCACCTCAATCCTTGCACTGAAATTCGCATTAACCCTTTGCACTCAAAACTACTCGTCCGTTCTTGCAGTGACAATTATACCTCAGCTCACTAACAAATCTTATAATTTTCATCTTGTTATTACACATTAACTCCTTTACTGACCACATAATTCCACACTCTCTGCACACTTTACACATCAGTTCTTTCATTAACCTCTGACTTTCGCACTTTATTGCCACTTGGTTCATATACTAATCACTTGATTTCACATTAAGTTTTACCTTCATTCATTCTCTAATCATACCATCTCAACTTATTGTTATACAACAATAACTCGCAAGATCACGCCATCGTTCTAGTCCATTGCCTGCTACGGCTCATATAACATACGCTCAATACTGTAGAGCAACTCATCAATTTTCCTGATCGCTTCCACCCTTGGTGGTTGTAGAATATCTCTTTACCTTGAAAATGCCTCTACTCTGTCTGTCACTCCGTATCAAATACCAATATTTTCATAAGCGCACTACTATTAGTAATACATATACATATACCACAAGATCGTAATTTCTTTACAATTCTCATTACTTCCATACAAATTACTGTACATCTCAACCATCCTGTTCCTTTATCACTGATACGTCTGCCAATCTGAGTCGACCTCCACTATCTGCAATAGTGTCTTCATGGTACATATATCTTGTGCCATCCATGGCGATTCCTTCACTTTTCCTCATACATATTACACATAATCATATACTCATCATTAGTTCACCTCTCTTGTGTTTAGTCAACACTACCTCTTTATGGAATTCACTCCCATATTTCAATATCTCTCACATTACCAATCTACCAGCATCATACTTTCATGTGGTCACACCTCGTAGGATTACTCATCACATATTCTATTTGTTTCTCTGCTTGAACCATCCCAATTCACTCAAGTGCACCGCACTTGTCCTGGTCTCATAACCGCTAATCAAACATGACGCATTTAACTCACGCATACGCATATTTGTTCCCTTTTCTCAACAATTCTTTAGGTTCAAAACCTCTCGCCCTGATGAAGTCTATTCACCAAGACCACTTGTACATAATTGTCTCACTATACTACACATATACTTGGAATTTCACCAATCTCATAAGCTCATCTCTGTTATATGTTTATCTTTCATAGTACTGCAATGTTCGTCTATGCTCATATTGTACATATCATAAATTGTACACCACTGTTGCTTATAATACACTTTTCTCTTGACTTTCATCGAAGTCAGATATAATATTTAAATCTATTTTCCTTATGCCTTCTAATATTCATACTTGACTTACTGTCGTCCTTTGCCCATGGAGCAGTTAACACTGCAGCCACAACATCAGGCTAAAGACTCACACTCGGTGCTTCAAGGTTACTACGCAGGCTTCTTACGATGACCACACATGTAACACAAAGGAATGGGTTGATCAGACCCACACTAAGGAATTACATATACAGTACTCGATAAGAATCTACATACAACTATGTAGCACATAACACATCTATATATATATTAACAGAGTTCCCTAATAAAACTGCTCTGATACCATAAAATGTAACATCCCGTTACGTACCGGTATTGTTAACATTAATTATGATATTAAGCGCAGTTACAATCACAGCAGTTCATTTATAAAAATGAGAATAAAGTTTTTCCGATTATTACGCGAACAGTAAAAGTATAAAAAGCGTAATAATAAAAAGCTGTGACCGTAACTGAAACACTAGCGGAAGACTTTCTTAACTATTTATACGCTTTATTTTATCACATACAAGATACTAAGGGGTTCCCACAAACCCACTTAGCCAATTCCTCACTTTTTACGTTTTTACCACTTAACAGGATTTGCCAATCTGTTTTTCTACGAACACAAAATAAAAATCCAAACTTAAACTCCAGGTTATCTTTTTTCCTTATTCACTTACCTTTCTATCAAACTATCACACACTCGATTCCGAGCTCGTGAGCTCCGGTTATCGTCGTTTGAAGTTGGACAAACAACATTGCCCACCAACTCCAAAACAGCCTAAAACCTCCAAACTTCACGGAATAAACTGCACCTAACCACAAGGACACTGCCTCTCAAACTTTTACACCATAAACTAGACACCTAAAACTTCGATTTGATATATCGTACGCTTAATTTGACCAAGTAACGAAGCGGAAATTAATTTCTCAAAACTACCTCAAATCTACCCACTAAAACAGGACAGCAGAGGGCAGTACGTGACAACAGCCCCCATGGGCTGCGCACACCACCAATGAACCTAGGCTTTTGACACAACGTAGGGGACATCTTAAGCTTCAAAATGGCATATGACACGTGCCAATCGGACCACTATGGAGAGAGATACGCTCTTCCAAAGTTCACCCAAAAACTGCCAATTCTACAGAAAATTCGCCAGAGTTTCCTTTGTATTTCCAAGAATCCCCAAATTTGCATAAGCTGTTTAACACTACAATACACCTGAAATCCAGCAAAATCCAATGGGTAGCACACACAAGGAACAACAACGCATTGGGGCACTTACAACCCAATACAATATACACTTAAAACATAAGCAGTTTACTTTCAATCCTTTATAGTTTCAATCACTAACATCAATTTCATGCATAAATCATAATGCAGATAATCATAAACCTACAATAGGCCTAAAGCCCTACCATCATATTACATGCATCCATGGTACATTTACAACACTGGATTACATTTACATTTACACTTTCACTTTAAACTACAAATATTTACATATTACACTTCACTTGCCAAATAAATCCATAAACTAAAATGACATGATAGCTAAACTATACACCACTGCTCCACTCGTCATCTTGCGGGCTTCTCGCCCGCTGCTCCATATCCACTGGTGCATCCTGAAATAATGCACCGAGACGGGGTGAGATATACGGATATATCTCAGTAACCAAGAGGTTCTGGAGAAAACTCCGCCCAATGGTTCACTTCGATGTATATCAATAGCATAAAAACAACACCATTGTTATAAAACGGGATAAAGCAAGGGATTTAGAGAAAGGGGGATTATATCAGAACAACTATGACATCCGGGATGGTAGCTACCAATACCACGCCATGTCCTCGGCTATACGCCTTTGGGTACTACCCCTGGCGTGTTCATCGAACAACCAACCAAGGTACCCCTTCCAACCATATACACCCGAGACAACCTAGTGTGCTCCTATCCGGATAACACACCACGACCCTGGGTCAACTGGAACTCCCTCTCGGAGACCTATCCAGTGGCAGTCCGGAAACACTTGCCCGAAAGCTAAAAATATCTACTGGCCAGAGATCTGGTACATAAGTACCCACTGTGATAATGCACATGCATGCTCATGCTGTTCTACACTACTCATACACACTTCCTACCATTGCCATCAACTAGCAAGGTGGAACACAAAAGGGGAATAAGCCCCAGTACCAAGAGGTTACCTTTCTTTTTATCCGTCCACTGAGCTCCGCAGAACTCCACTTATAGCTTGATTAACAGGGAACGCCTACACAGAGGACAATTCCACACACTTAGAACTTTGAATCCACTCATGAATTTCAACATACATGTGTAAACCACATCACTTACCTCAATCCACTTGATCCAGGACCAAGGGCAATCCACTGTTTCACTGTTCCAAGTCTATATCCACGTATGGCAACCTGTACAACCATGCACAGCCGTCAGTTTCAGTCACAATACGTCAAAACGCAAAAACGTCAGATTTCCTCAAATTCCCCCTAAGGGTTCGGCCATAATAGGGTTATTTTGGGTTTTATTTTTCTAAATTTTCTTTCTCATTTTATTTCACTTACTTAGGTTACCCAAAGGCTAGTTCAATCGTCGTTTTTTGGTTTGTCGACTTTTACGCAACGTTTTGCGAATTATTACACTTTAGGCACATTTTGCCACTTTCAACACTTATTATTGTTACATTGATTCTTCCTCATGCCAATCACCACACAACCCATCTAATAACTTTTCCATCACACAACACAACACCAAAGTGTTCTAAAACATCAATTTGCTCAATTGTACATAAATGGCCTAATCTTGGTTAGTCCAAACCAAGGATTTCCACTCAATTCCTATGGCCCACAACTCACATAATCACTTCCTAACATCATATAATCACACTACAATTCACTATACCACACATTAACACAAAACTCAAAAATTCCATTTCATGCATCAATTTTTTTCTAAGTTAAAAATCCATTTTTTTCGCTTAAAATTTTCATTGCATTTCTAGCATTAATACATCATTCTAAGACATTATCATCTAATAGACATTTTCCATTTGAGCTCTCTAACACCACATATCACAAAATCCCTCTTTAGGGGCAATTATCACAACTCAAAATTTAACCAATGAAATGTTGAAATAACTTACCCAATTGCACGGTATATGGCTCCACCTAAGCATACTCCACCATTGGAGCATTTGAAATCAACATAATCACCCTTTTTTGCATGAAAACCGAAATATAAATAGTGGTGGATCTCCTCCCACACTCAATTTCAAGACTCAATAGTGGTACCAATGGGTTCAGTAGGTGTTTTCCATCAAGATTCAACACAAACTTTGTTGAATTTGGTTGAGTATAGCTTGGTTTATGGCAAGGAGCAAATTGGATCAAAAATGGTGGCACAAAGCTGTTTGGCCGTGGGAGGAAGAAGGAAGCACGGAGCAAAATGAAAAGGAACAGTGCCAAGCAAGTGTTTATTTGGATTAAAGTGGGTACCGGATCCCACGTGATTTAAAACTCATCCGAATTTCCCTCCGATCATCACTAAAATTCACAATTTAAAAACCTAATGAGAAATTATAATTTTTCATCTTAACAAAATCCTTTAATTTTACTCTTTCAGATAAAAATTTGGAGCTTTCCGGTTGTTCGAAAAAAACACTGCTTTAAGGTACAGCGCGCTCCGTTAACAAACCTCCACAAATTGACTTAAATCCCTCAAATATTATCAGAAATCATATTTCCTATTCTATGGACCATTTAAAATCAATATTTGAAACCTAGAGCTCAAAATTCCACTGGCACGTTTTACGGTGCAATCTGACTGCGGTATTTTTACCCGCGAAAAACACTATTCACTGATTTTTCTGAAACTTGCCTATCCACTAAATTTTTCGTTCTGAATCCATTTCCAGGCTTATTTTTATCATCTGAGACCTCCTGCTCAATTTTTTTACCTTCCTAGGGTTGCGTGTTGGCTAATTACCGTTTTGCCCTTTCTTTGTATTTTGGCCTAATCTTTGGGATTTTCACTAATCCTTCACTTAATTTCTCACTTAACACTTTAATTACTTATTTTAGAATTGTGAGGTGTTATAATCACCCCACCTTTTAGAATTTTGTCCGCAAAATTACATCTTAACGGTCCCGTAACACGGGGTGTAATCAAAAATCTCATCTCTGCGGTATCTATGATTACTTAGTCCTTCACAAACTTGATAACTTCGGGTATCTGACCCCTTAACTCATTATATCTTTCACTGTTTCCTTAAACTACTGTTGCTTTTTCACTCACTATAGTTCATCATATATTCATTTTACACTTGTCATTTATGGTGCTACGACCTTCAATTCGCAATACTTTAATCTCTTCACGGCTTACGGTTACACTTTCACCAATTTATAGGTAATAGACGACCATATTACAACTTTTCTGTCTCACTTCATCTCATTTTCATCTTCAACTGTCTTTCGAACCCAAAGCCGTTTCCAAAAATCTCTAGTTGTTTCCATAATAGGCCTCAACCGTTCTCATATATCCTCACACTATCTTTAGCACTTAACTCTTTTCGCTGTCCTCATTGTTTCAACCATACTCAGACATACTAGTCCTTTCCGTTACTGTTACTACTCTTATGATTTAGTTGTTTTCTTAGCTTTCACCGAAGCACATCCTTTCTAGTTTCAAGGGCACTTTGTCGTTTCCTATAGTTCCGACTCACGTTAAATTCTATACTTATATAATTTATTTTTCCTTGTCACGTGTCTTTACCTCTTCTTAGGTACTTATAACTATATCTTTCTCTTCATTATACGAAATTCACAATTCTCACAATAGTTTATCTCTTCAATTAACCCTTTAAGATCTTTTAACCACACACACTCCTGAATCTTTCCATCCACTAATCATATTCATAATTTACTTTCACTGTTACTCTTTTCGTTAACTGAACCATCTCAACTTTATCAACTCAGTCAGCTCAATTTTATACTCAGACCTATCACGGTCTAAACACAACACTCATCAATGACCTCCATATCGAGAACTTATGCTTAATATTTTCACCCACTAACTACTTTCGACTTTCATTCCACTCCGATGTTACAAATTCACCTTATGTTCCACTCATTTATACATCTTTCTCGTAATCATCGTCATTTAATCCTGGATGTCAAACTCAAAATACTACTACTTTACAGCTTTACTCACTTCCACTAAACACTTTGGAACAAATGAATTTCCGACCCACTTCACTATTAACTGATGGACTATTTAAAATGCCATATCTCTCATATACAAGTCCTATTCACTAGGAATCCTTGACACTTAATTATCAAATCACTTAAAATCAATTCCATTATTGCCACCACTTCTATAATTCCCCACCAGTTGGTATATCAGTCTCTCAGAATATTCAAAATTACCACAAACACTCGTCCATACCTCATTAGTACTTAATCAAAACATCATCAATCATGGTGCATTTTCCACACACTTTCCACCATAAGTGGCATATGCGATTACATACAACATTTCTCAACCTACTTTACCAGCAAAACCAAGCTATTCACTTTTTGGTAATCAATTACAACTATAGTTCCCACCTATGAATACATGTTCGCACTTGACTCTATTTCAATTTATCTTTTCCTTAGGGCTCACACTTTACTGTTTTAACCTGAAATCTTGATCATCACTAGCCTTCCTAGAAGGACACTTACTCATTCTGTCAACTTTAACTCACTTATCATCCCTTTTTGGTCATAAGACGAGGGTTCCAACTAACTTACTACTTCACTTAGAGACAAAATTTATTTCATCAAACTTTCTTTACACCCACAATAGTGCTTCACTATAACACTTCGAAGTTCTTGCACACTAAGCCACAACTCTTATATCCAAACCTGACATACTATTGTCCATTTACAAATATATAACCTCGCATCTTGCGTTAACCATATGGAAAAACTCCCAATACAGTGGGTAACAACATTCCCAGGTTTAACCCCTCGAGCTCTTGCTGTCCTAAGGGCCCCAGATGCCATGACTCACCGATCAGAGAATCCACCCATATGATCCATGCCGTAAAAACGACTTACTACTAGCTGTCCCTATTCTAAGGCATCCCCCCAAATGTTTCTTCTTTGAGCAATTACATAAATTATCTTTACCATACTGACCGTTACACCAATGTGGAACACTTCCTCGTTTCTCATTACTCATATCAAATACTACTAGTCTCCGGGAACTTAACCCGCACCGAGATAGCTATACACTCCTGGCACATAGGCCCCACTGAGATCTCCCTACTATCAAATCATATTACATGCACCCAGTGCACAGAGAAATTTATACTTATAATATATCTGTATATGACGGCAAAACTGGTACTCCGTACACTCCCGATCACACATGGACCCAGTCCATTTGGTGTCTGTATCACCTCTGTATATAACATCAAAACTGTTCTGTATTACCACATGGGCCGCCCCCATAACCTTAGTAGTAGTGGTATAATATACACCTGTTACATATAAGTTAATTCTTCTTACTCTCTCGTGTCATTCTTCTCACTGGTAGTTTACTTTCGTTTCGGTTACCCGTCGGACCTAGTTTATAACATAGTCACCATTATAACCATTCATAATCTCTTTGTAATTTCGTACACGTTTTCTAACTTGTAATAGTTCCTTCTGTCTTGTTAATGTTCAGTCTGTAGTCCATTATCTCTTGCTTATTCTTCTCACAGATTGTTTACTCTTTCACTTTGACTAATCACTTGCCATGGTTCATAA
>JAVKPL010001285.1:0-16754 GCA_032173675.1 Gastrolobium villosum | reverse complement strand
GTGGAAATTTTGGCCAGAATCAAGGCCAAAATTTTGCCCAAAATGTTGGGAATAGAAATCAGAATCAACCTTTCCAAGGAGGGCAACAATCCTATCAACCTAAAGTTCCATTTCCACCAGGATTCAACTCACAAATGCCCCATGATCAGCAAGGGCAGTCTAGTGCACAAACTCAGCCTCCTCCAAATGACCAATGGTCAAATCAGATGTTGAAAAATCATGAGGCCATGCTCCAAAGTCATGGAGCAATCTTGAAGAGTTTAGAGACACAAATGGGGCAGATTGCAACTTCCCTTAAAGATAGACCATTGGGAACCCTTCCTAGTGATACTGAAGCACCAAGGAAGGAGGGAAAGGAATTTTGTCAAGCTCTCCACTTGAGAAATGGAAGGGAGGTTGAACAACCAGAACCTGTCATTCGGCCCTCTACCTTGAGGAAGATGGCAGGACAAGTTGCTCAAACAACTGAGGAAGAGGATGAGTCTGATGTAATTGAAGTGCACAATCCAGAGAATGACAAGGAGCATGGTGATTTGGGAAGAACAGAAAAATCAGCACCCAAATCAAAGGGGCCAGCCATACCTGTGCAAAAAGATGATGGCCAATCACCAAGATCAAGGGCAAGGCAGATTCCCTTCCCACAAAGACTTCAGAAACAGAGTCAGGAGAAGCACTTCAAGAGGTTCTTAGATATCCTCAAGCAACTCCAGATAAACATTCCTTTTGTGGAGGCCCTTCAACACATGCCAAGCTACATCAAATTCATGAAGGACATCCTATCAAGGAAGAGGAGAATAGAAGAGTTCGAAACAGTGGCACTTACCAAGGAATGCAGCAGCATTGTCTCTACAAAAGTGCCTCCTAAAATGGAGGATCCAGGTTCTTTCACTATTCCTTGTGTTATAGGAGATAGGTATATTGGTAGAGCTTTATGTGATTTAGGCTCTAGCATTAACTTGATGCCTGCTTCTATTTTTAAGCAATTAGGAATAAAAGCTGCCCCCACAACATTAACCCTCCAATTAGCTGACAGATCCATTGTATACCCTGAAGGTAAGGTGGAAAATATTTTGGTAAAAGTGGACAAATTTATTTTTCCAGCTGACTTCATAATCCTTGATTGTGAAGTTGATGAAAATATTCCTATAATAGTAGGAAGACCATTCTTAGCTACAGGGGGTGCAATGATAGATGTTAAGAAAGGAGAGTTGACAATGAGGGTTAATGATGACACTATGAACTTTAGTGTTTTCAAGGCCATGAAATATGTAGATGATGATGTTGATGATTGTTCTGCTATTTCTGTCATTGATAACTTGGTTGCTGCTCATTTTCAAGATAATTTTGAAATAAATAACTCTGTCTGTGATTCTGCCATTTTTGAATTTTATGAAAATAATGCATCTGATCATGATCTTGCTTGTGCATTAAGATCTTACCCAACTAAGTTCTTTGGTGATAAACATTTTGAGTCTCTTGAACTTCATGAGAGAATCACCAAACCCCTTAAACCTTCCATAATGGAACCACCTGAAGTGGAGTTAAAGGAACTCCCAACTCACCTTAAATATGCTTTCCTAGGAAGAGACAATACTCTCCCTGTCATTGTAGCAGCTGCCCTTAAAAATAATGAGGAAAGTCAGCTCCTAAATGTACTAAAAAATCACAAAAGAGCCATCGGTTGGACCATGGCTGATATTAGAGGAATTAGTCCTACTTTCTGTATGCACAGAATAAGGCTAATAGATGAGAATGCCAGTTCTATTGAGCCTCAAAGAAGGCTCAATCCAACCATGAAAGAAGTGGTCAAAAAGGAAGTAATTAAATGGTTGGATGCTGGTGTGATTTATCCTATTTGTGATAGTAGTTGGGTGAGCCCTTTGCACTGTGTCCCTAAAAAGGGAGGTATCACAGTTGTGCTCAATGATAAAAATGAGCTCATTCCTACTCGAACCATAACTGGTTGGAGAATTTGTCAGGACTTTAGGAAATTGAATGCTGCTACCAAAAAAGACCATTTCCCCTTACCCTTCATAGACCAAATGCTGGACAAGCTTGCTGGACAAGAATATTTCTGTTTTCTTGATGGGTACTCTGGTTATAACCAGATACCCTTAGCTCCAGAAGACCAGCATAAGACAACATTCACATGTCCATATGGCACATTTGCATTTAGGAGAATGTCTTTTGGACTTTGCAATGCTCCTGCCACCTTTCAAAGGTGCATGACTGCAATTTTTAATGACATGATTGATGAATATGTAGAAGTCTTCATGGATGACTTTTCTGTATTTGGAAATTCATTTGAAAAATGCTTGCTGAATCTGTCTAGAGTTTTACAGAGATGTGAGGAGACTAATTTGGTTTTGAATTGGGAGAAGTGCCATTTTATGGTGCAAGAGGGTATAGTCCTAGGCCATAAGGTTTCAAAATCTGGTTTAGAGGTGGATAAGGCTAAGATTGCACTCATTGAAAAGCTACCTCCACCTAGAGATGTCAAGGGAATAAGAAGCTTCTTAGGCCATGCAGGGTTTTATAGAAGATTTATAAAGGATTTCTCTAAGGTAGCTAAGCCCTTAAGTAGCTTATTGGAGGTTAATAAACCCTTTAATTTTGATGAGCCTTGCTTGAAGGCTTTTGAAGAATTAAAAACCAAACTGATTTATGCCCCTATAATTGTGGCACCAGATTGGTCCTTACCTTTTGAGGTGATGACTAATGCTAGTGATTCGGCCCTAGGTGCTGTGCTAGGGTAGAGGAAGGATAAGATTTTTCATTCCATTTATTATGCAAGCAAGGTCTTGCAAGGTGCCCAACTGAACTATACTGTGACTGAAAAAGAGCTCCTGGCAGTGATATTTGCCTTTGAAAAATTCAGGAGCTATTTGTTTGGGGTAGAGGTCATTGTCCACACTGACCACTCTGCCATAAAATACTTAATGGAAAAGAAGGATAGCAAACCTAGGCTTATTAGATGGATGTTACTCCTACAAGAATTCCAAGTAAAAATTGTAGATAGGAGTGGCACCCAAAACCAAATAGCTGACCATTTGTCTAGGCTAAAGTCCAACACAACATAGCAAGACTCTGCACCAATCAGGGACATGTTCCCTGATGAGTCTTTATTGGCCTTAAGCTCCTCAAACACCCCTTGGTATGCTGACTTTGCCAATTACTTGGCAGCAGGTGTGATACCTGATGATTTGAACACACATAAAAGAAAGAAATTTCTCCATGATGTGCAATTCTATTTTTGGGATGATCCACATTTTTGGGATGATCCACATTTATTTTTGCAAACTTTCTCCACCTTCTCTTTAAGATCCCACCACCTAAACTTCATTAAAATCCAAAACATTCTTCACCATAGTTGTTCCCCTCATCATCCTCTTCAATAATATCCTATTTTTATTTTGAAAAGCCAAATTTTCATGGTGGAAACCTTCCCATACAGTAGCGATTTTGGAGCTTCTTCATGCCATTGAGATGTTATTTTGAGTTCTCTTGGAAGAACACTCCTTGGTGCTTGTTTTCTTGAGTCTAGTGTAAGTTTCTTACATTTTCTTCTTGAAAAACCCTACCTTTCTCTTTTAAATTCATGTTCTTGGTTCTAAATCCTTGAATATTTCATGAAGGTGGGTTCTTGGTAAAAAAAAGAAGAATTCTTGGTAAGTAAATGTTGGATCTTGATCTAAAGGAGCCATCTTAGAGAGGTAAGGCTTGAATCCATGGAAAAGATGAATCCAAACCCTTCTTCCTCCCACTTTCCATTTCGTCCATAATAATTATATGTTGATAATGATGTTGTAAATTATTAAAAATGGGTTCTTGATGGTTAAATGTGTGGTAGAGGTTTAAAACTCAAGAAAGATGAAAACTTGTAAGAAAAATTGTAACCTTTGGCTTGTAAGTGAGTTGTTTTTTATGTGGATGAACTAAGAACCCTAAGAACTCCATGCTTTGATTCTGACCTCTTCATTAATATTAGGGTTTAGGGTTAAAATTAATAAAGGTGACACCTTTGGGGACTAAAGACATAAAGGACTTAATTAAACACATTTAAGGCAAAGTAACCAGTTTTTAGGCAGAATTGGGGAGAGCATATCTCCCTCTACAGATATCATATAGGGATGTGCCTTATATTAAATTGAAGCTTGAGATGTTAGCTATGTGGTGTAAAAATTTGGTATCAATTGAAGATGTATTCCATTCTGTATGTTTGTTTGAGTGAGGACTGCACAGGGAGGCCATGTGGAGGGGCGCTGGACATGGCTGCAACTTCCACGAATTGTTTCTCCCTCTGTAATTACTCAAATTAGGCTAATAATATGTTGAATTAAAGATAAATGTGTCTAGTTGTCTACATAAAAATTTGAGAGCAATTGATTTTTTATATTTTCCAGAATCGTAGAAATGGTAAAGGATGTTTAGGGCTCTATTCGGAGTTGGTAAACAGCTTTGCTTGTCCAGCTTCAAATGGTGATAACCGGAGCTAGGAAACTACAAATAAGGCATGTGATATCTCGTCGGAAAGGTAATTGAGACTATATTAACATATTAAAATATGCAAATTTTATAACAAGTGAGTTACGCTCAGTGACTAGAAAACAGAAGCATGTACAGTTTTGGGAAAACCGTAAAAGTGATATTTAAGCTAAGTGAGCTTAGGGGAACCCTTAGTAACTTATAATAATCATAAATATGGCTTGGATGAGTTTAAAATAATCTAAGTTACCTAAGTAAGCCTTGCATGTGATTCTAAATTATGTAATAATTGGTCTAGACTTATAATGGACATATTATTCACATATGAGTATGAAAAGTGAAATCATTAAATGATTAAGTCGTGGATATGACTTGATTAATTAATATGTAATTAATGATGTGAATGGTTCCTACTCTAGGTGTGCCTAGAGAATAGTACACTTGAGGATTTTGTTGGAGCATACGTATACTATTGGAGTGTGGGCTTGTGCTAAGCTCCCTGAGGTAAGCTTCTGGTTCTGGTTGCTTCTCTCTCTTGTGGCTCCACCATGATGGTGGGCATTATGTTTATATTGTATGAAAGTATATGATATGATGTATATGTGCATTCATTCACATTTATATAGTTGTTATATGATCTTGATGTTATGATGATGCATTGATGATATATGTTATGAGGATCCTGGCCAGTGGTCATGGTATGTAGGTTGCCTATGACTTGACTCTGGGAGCTATTTCATACTGAGGTTGTGTTGACTGTCTATGGCTTGACCCTGGAAGTCACACATATGTAACCGTCTATGGCTTTGACCCTGGGGTTACACAAGGATGATATGATGATGTTATGTTTATGCTATATGTTTGTATTATATGCTTTATATCTGACTTGTCATGCAGGAAGTGGGCTCAGGGGTTAGAGGATCCTCTATGAACCTTGAACTTACTGAGATGTGGTTATCTCACCCCGTTTGGGGACATCATTTCAAGTACCCAGAGCAGCGGTGATGCTTTTAGGGGCAAGTCCCCCGCATTGGAGTAAATGATGATGCAATTGATGATTTTACATTATGTTTAGATTTGATGTTAGCATGTAGACTTGTTAACATGCTGAATTATTTTATGGAGATTATTGTATGTGTTTATTTAGGCTCATGGTTGTATCCTTAGAGCTATGGATTAATTACTGATGTTTTTATAATTTGAATTAATATAGACTTGATGTAAGCATTCACTTAATTTGAGCATGGAGCCTTCTTGTTTGTATTACCCATTGAGGGGATTGCAGTCCGTGTGGGACTTGCAAGCTGTCTGTTTAAATTATTATATTTATCAGGTTAACTGTATGTGTGGGACCAGGTTCCCAATTATCCAAAATACAGTTATTATGTTGTCCATGAGACTCCGTCAGGAATGACACTTGATGTAATTTCTTGATGGTCAATGGCCACTAATACTGGCTCATGGGATTAATTAGTGGATGTATGTTCAGATTTACGTTTTCGCAGTATCTCACGTGAACGTGTTAGAAATGTTTTTATAAAATGTTTTGGAAGAAGTTTACTCGTATTTTTATAAGATGTTTTATTCCCTTTCAAATAAAGTCTTCTGCTGTGAATGTTAAATATCATGTATGTTAACAATCGGAGTACTACAGGGTGTTACACCGTAGCCCCCTGTAGGCCGGCCTAACCCATTTACATCCTACTCACGGTCAGTGTTTTAAAACCCCACCCCGCCCCCCGGTTGACCCGGGTCAACGTTGACCCCTCCCCTCTGAGGGTTGGGGTTACAAGTTGGACCCTATATGCATATCGACCTCTCTGACCCCCAAAACTCAGGCGGGTTTCAGTGACTCCCGAGTCAGAGGGGTCAAAGCGGGTCACTACATGTTTTTTCTTTTTTTAAAAAAAATTCCATGAAACAAAGTCATTTTTTTAAAAAAATAAAATAAAAATGCTTGCAAACTTAAATCTCTTCTCTCCCAGCGACCTAGACATCATCAATCTTCACCTCGTTGCCTTGAATCTTCTAGAAATCGTAAGAGTTTACCCATTCAAATGAAATCCTTACAGTCGTTGATGGAAAATAAAAACTCATTCTTACTTCCTTTAAAATTTACTTTGTCACGGACCTTATCAAAAGAGGCAAAACTGGGTCAACGTAGTGACCCATTTAGAATATGAGTTTTGTACATTGGTATCATGATACTTTAATTAGGTTGTGTAATATTGACTTGTGGTTGTAATTGGGGATTTATGTAAGTATATTTTGAATCTTTGATGATTGGTGATTTATTTTTTAAATTTTCATATAGGATATATATATATATTTGTATTTTTTAATATATAGAATCGGGTCAGCATAGTGACCCTCCGGTTGAACCCATGACCCCTGACCTCGGCCGGGTCGATGGCCGGGCCAGGTTTTTAAACACTGCTTACGGGAGTAAAACAACCACACTAAGTCGGAATTTTGCTTTAATAGAAATATTTGAAGCTTATATTGTTCTTTTAGCTTATTAAAGACTTGATTTATAGATTTGATTTCATTTATTATAAAAAATTAAAAAAGATCTAACAAGGCCTTATCATGTTGCAAACTAAAGTTTATAAGCTTAAACCAAATTGAAATATAAAAAATAAAATCTCTTATTCACAAAAATGACATGAAATAATATTTTCATTAACAAGACATGAAAAAATGTTCATAAAGATCACATGGAAATTTCATTAAAAATTCTCAAATAATTTTTTTAAAAAAAACACAAAGATCCTTAAATAATTTAATCAATGTTGTGAAAACTGGACCGGACCGGCCGGGTCGACCCAAAACCTGGTGAATCTTTCATCTGACCGGTCCGGTTATCACATTGGATCGGCCAAGTATCAAACCCGGTGCGACCTGGTGTGACCTGACCGGTTTTGGTGAAAACCGATGACCCGGATTGGGTTTTAAAAAAAACATTTAAAAGAAAAAAAGTTACGAATTTCATATAAATATCACCTATGACTTTCTAGAGATTAGGATTACATTACTTGAGGATTTGAATCACATCAAATAAATTTAATATAAAACATAACTATAGTTTTTTAAGCATCGAGATTACATCAAACCAATATTGATATAACGCTAAGTCTAACCATTGACTCTCTAGTGAATAGAATTACCTGATCTCCGTGTTGGCTACCTTTTAGAAGAAAAGTGATTGGGGGGAGAAAAATGGTTGGTAACCAAAGGAAAATAATAATAAAATAAATAAAAATTTGAAGTAAGAAGAGAGAAAGTAGAGGAGAAGAGAAATGAAGAAATTTTGAGAATTGAGAAGTGATTTGATTTTGTTAAGTTGAGCTCCTATTTATAGCTGAAATTTTGAAGCCGAGACATTAACTACAGGTAATATCAACTGTCATCACTTTTATTTCGATTATAAAAATCGCAGGTAAAATCAAAGGTTATCATAATTATTTTAATTATTATTAATATATTAATGGTTACAAAATTAATAAAAATAATTATTGTCATTTACTAATTAAATGATAACCAACCATAATTGTTGAACGTTACAACTAAAATCACCACTAGTTAAGGTTACACTTTTAAAATCAAATTATGACACACTATCAGCAATCAATGCCTATAACCCCGTACATAAGGGTACATACTACTATTTTTATTATTATTTTTTGTATTATTATTCATTCTATTCTGGGATAGGATATTGTGACAACCAAATAATGTTACTGCCAATGTTACTAACATCTTAACCGTTGATTTTCGCCAATCAACGGTTATTATTTTTCAAATAAAACTCATTAATTAATTATTAATTCGCAATAAATGATAACCGTTGATTGACGAAAATCAACGGTTAAGAAATGGTAGTAACATTATTTGTTTGTCACAATATCCTATCCCTATTATTATTATTATAAATTACTATTAATTTTCTGGGATATTACAATGAAACTTGCGTACAAAGAGTTCTCTAGTATCATAGTTTTCTAGTCTACCCCTTACACAAATTTTCAACTGGTATCGTAGTTTCCCAGTACGAAATCCTAACCCTTTAGGATTACGAAACCCTATCACACAAGTGTTCTCAAGTTACTCTTAATTTCTAAGAAAAAGAGGCATGATATTATCCCAATTTCCCAGCACAAGAACTTGTATCCAAGTTTTCCAGTATAGACCTTCAAAAAGGTTAAGAAGAAATTTATAATTAAATGATTTACCTCGATGCTTATTTTCCTCAAGCATATAAGTAATCTGAATTCCTACGGAGAAATATTCACTTTGCCAAAGGATAAATGTATGAATGATTGTTCTTGAGAAAGCTCTTCAATTGATACACAAGAAAGAATCCTAATCTTGGAAATCTTAATTCTCTCTTTTCTTTCTTGTATATTCTTCTCTCATCTCTCTTTTGTATTTTCTCCTTTCTCTCTCTTGTATTTTCTCCCTCTTTGAAATAATATGCAATGAGACCTATTTATATTAAGGGAAAAACATCTATCCTTTTAAAGGATATAACCATATGTCATTTTAGATCCTAACCATTGATTTGCATCAATCAACGGTTATAATTTATTGGATCAAAATTATTAATTAATTAATAATAAGTTTGACCCATTAAGTTTGACCCAATAAATTATAACTGTTGATGGAAGGAAATCAACGGTTAGGATTTAAAAGGATATAAGCTTATATCCTTTATAAGCTTATATCCTTTAAAAGGATAGATGTTTTTCCCTTATATTAATAACATTTTCTCTCTCTTAAAAGCCCAAAAGGTATAATATTTAAGTTTAAAATCTTTTCCAAAATCTAATAAGAAATCTTTTACCCTTAATTGAAATTTAAATGCAATTATCAAAAATTAGATTTCTGATTTTTTTCAAATAAAAAATATGTAAACCTTAAACATCTTAATCTATTATAATGCAATTCCAATCTAAATCTTTGGCAAACAATATTTTATTTCTCTTACATGAAATCTATAAAGATAAAATCTATCCTAAACTTTGCTTGATTTCATGCTTTTCTCTCTCTTCATGATATCTTCCATATCTTCTCCAATCTTCATGTAATCTTCAATTATCTTAAATACTATTTCAAATCAGAATAAATATTATTTTGAAATCTCAAACAATCAACTCATTAGTAATTTCAAGACAATAAAATATTATTAATTAAATTAACATTAAATTGATTGTAATCATCAAAACATATTTTAAATCAATTAAATAATTGGGGTATAACAAATATCCAACAATTTCCCCCTTTTTGATGACAAACAATTTATTCTATATACAAAGAAAAATTAATTCATCACAAATATAACATGAATGCTCAATGATGATTGCATAAACACTATTCCCCCTGACTTTGCTAAGCTACATCTAGAATTCATAAATAATAAAGTATAGCATGGCATCCATTTCCCCCCAAAAAATATTCCAAAGCATATACAATAACAATGCAGTAATTTTCCTTTGCACTCAACTTTAGAATCACTCTTGTTTCTTATTCTCTAAGCTTTCCATGGGCTTGTACCTCATGCCTGCTCTCCACTCTTAGTGTTGGAATATTTCATAAGCCACCAAATTAATAAGACTTTAAAGCTTGTAATGTAACATGTGGACAATGGCGGACCCAGGTGGTTGCACTTGTCTGCTTGTAATGTAACATGTGGACAATGGCGGACCCAGGTAGTTGCACTTGTATGCACTTGCAGACACAAAGTTGGAGAAATATTTTTTTTTCACATGGGGTGGGTGATTTAGGATATTAGATCAAGTAAAAAAAATTAAATAGGAAGATTGAAAGGAAAAAAGTAAAGATGGGCTCAACCCAACCAAACCCTACAATTAAAAGCTTAAAGCTTAAACCCTAACCCATTGCTTTGTCTTTTTTTTTAACATAAACCTTATTAGCTCCAAATCTTAATAAACATCTAACGATTCCTGAAATTCAATCTTCATCAAGTGCAGGAGAATCGCACAGAATTTTTCATGTTTTTTTGTGAAACAAAAGTGGCCAACTTTGGATCAAATAGACATCGACAAATGTGGGTTTTTGATCGATTAACCCCTACAATTATACTATATTTTACAAATATCTATTTGTGGTGTTTATTTTTTTTAATTACATTATTGATTATTTCCTTAAAAGTTTGGTTGATTCACCAAAGCTTTACTTTTGAAGTGGAAGCACAAATTCGATCATGATCATGATCTTTAAAAAATAGATTCGAGGGCGCGAACGCTCATTCTAAGTGTGCAGACATAAAGAAAATTTCATGGGTCCGCCACTGCATATGGATATGAAAAAAATAAAATAATATCTGGGTAAGTAGAAAATAAAGAAGGGATAGTACAGTTATGCATAGTCCCTAAGACTTATCTTTAGAAATTTTCAATATTATTTCCCATCATGAAGTTTTTTTTTCTTTTTTTAATTTTTTAAGTTTTCATTTTCATATGACCAACACTCAAAAACAGAGTTTTTTTCTTTGAAACTCAAATGAAACTTGTTCCCTCTAAATTTGATATTCCTTTTTTTTTCGTTCCTTTTTTCTTTCTTTATTTCTATTTCTCTTTCTCAACATTCTTTTTCTCATCCCCCTTCTTCTTCTTTTTTCTTTTTCTTTTTCTCATTCCCCCTTCTTTTTCTTTTTCTTTTTTCTCATTTCCTATATGTACTTTTCTTTTGTATTCTAACAATTCATTCATTCAATCCAGAAACTATGCATACTCATACATCAAAGAGGTTTGTAACAATTAAAACACAAAGGGCTGAGATTTAATCAAAAAAATAGGCTTATGGCTCAAATGGGGTACCTAGGGATAAAAATTACTCTTAAGGTTGTCTTGAAAAGCTCAAGCGACTAAATAAGTCCTACATTCTTTTTAGTTACTCATGAAACATTCTAATTAGCGAGCCTTGAGCTTCACTCATACAAGTTCTAGATTACTTACTCACAAAGAAAATCACACACACACACACACAAACACACACACACATACACACACACAGATATATGTATATATATATGGTAAAATCACTTCTACAACCGCTTTACGTACAGCAACGACAGGTGTATGGTTATGATTAGCCATATTTAATGCTTTCATCCTTTGTATGGTTATGATTCCCTGCATTTAATGCTTTCAAGTATATATATGCAAGTATTTGATTGCTACACATATAACAACTGCATAAATGTAAACCCTTATATATATTTCCTCACAAGCATGGCAAACAACCACAAAGTTAAAGCATACACTTCAGAATGCATGTAACAAGAAATCATGTGAAGTGAATGGTGAGGCAAATGCAATTGAATATAGTTTTGGTGCATTTCAACTCTTCCCAGTTTGTCTCTTAATTAAACAAAAAATGATGTGATTTGTGGAGGTTATATTTGTAACTAGTGGATTTCTTTGTCCCCCACAACATATATTTGTGGGGGTTCCCCCAAACCCCAGTATTACATGCGCCATAACCTATTTTGTGGGGGTTTTGTGTGCAACGACACTATTTGTTGATGTATTTTTTGAAGGTTTCAAACCCCCACAAATGTGGCAATTTCTGGCATTCTTCAACCTCCACAATATGTTTGATTTTCTGTAGGTTAAAAACCTCCACAAAATGTTGCAATTTCTGGCATTCTTCAACCTCCACAATATTTTTGATTTTCTGTAGGTTAAAAACCTCCACGAAATGTTGCAATTTCTAGCATTCTTCAACCTCCACAATATGTTTGATTTTCTGTAGGTTAAAAAACTCCACAAAATGTTTCACTTCCTAGAGGGTGAAAAATGCCACGATTTATTTAGTAATTTTGGCATTCCTAAATTTTTGCCACAATTTCTGGTGTAAATTGCCTATATTATACGGTCAACTTGAATACATCACTTTACTTAGTAAATGAAGAAGCCAGTAGTTACATAAGAGTGTTACGATATTGTATAAATTTTTTTTTCAATCAATCAGGGAAAATACATAAAGATATGATCATAAGAACTGTAGGTTATGCTTTTTTTTCTTGCAAGTCATATATATAACTATAGGGTACAACCCAAGATGCACCAAATTCTCTTTTGCATTCGAATATAAAGTTGATTCTATGAGTATACCTCTATAAATGGTACACATTCAAAAAAGATAAAGTTGATAGTAAATAAGAAATAGTATGAAATTTACAATTATCCAAAACAAGATACATAAAATAAACCATCTTAAAGCTACAAAATTCATGAGTCTTTAATGATGCATCGATCATTTTACAGAATCCAAAATCATAGGAAAAATATTGCATTCACATAGCCCAAATTAAGGGTAATTACTATCTAATGAAGACCTTCCACGTGCAGGGATAACTTCTTCACTCCTTCATCCTGTGAAAAAACCAATTTAAAAAAATGAGGCACTTAAACTTCACTAATAAACTAATAGTAGAGCAACAAAAAAATAAACATATGAAATCATTACCATTGGAGGAGTAGTAGTACCAAACAAAGCATCTAACTCTGGAGGAATTTTTCCTTCTTTCATTTGTATATATGCAAGCATTACTGTCTGTAATGTCTTGACACTCTCCTCAAATGCTGCTAACTTGGTCTTCAATGAAGTAACCTCTTCTCTCAACCGAGAAATTTCAGCTGAATCTGTACTTGAGAAAATAGAGCCTATATGATTGAATTGTCTACTTATGGGTCCAAATGCAATACTAGGAAGACCACCTAGGCCTAAACCACGTACACGACCAGAGTGCTCTGGTCCAAAAACTTTTGCAATAGCATCATTTGTTGAAATTTCAGTGGAACTGGTGCTCTGGCTTAATTCTTCATATATTTGGTCCTATCCATATAAAAAATTCATGAATCTAACATGTACACAAAGAATAAACAATCAATTTTAAAGTAACAATCCCTTACTTGCTGCCAGCCATTAATAGAATAATAAAATCTCTAAACTAGGCTGCTGACAGATTAAGGAAAAATCAAATGAATTGGCTCATCTCGCTATTCCATTATTATATCTTTATATACACAGTTTATCAACCAGCCATTAATTATGCAAGTTTTGTCCAATAGTTAAAGCTAATTAACTTACCACTATAGCCTTTGCCTTGTCATTCTTGTGAGTTTCAATATATAGCTCACCTCGACTCACTGGACGTCCAAACTCTACTTCCTATAACATATATAAATCATGTAAGTCCAAATGTCAAATTTACAAGATCTAGATATATAAAACACTAATAATTTACCATCTCATGTCATCTCCGGGACAAAAATTTGGAACCCCCGGTGTGTGGGATAGTTTTTTTTTTCTAATCTCAGCATTCTTCTGACATAACTCCTACAATATCAACAAAAACAATGTATCAAGATGTTAGCTATACCCTACTGTTTTTTGTGAACACAGTGGTCTCATCAACTTTGACACTTTTGATATAGCTTCATGTCATTTTAATTTTTCTAATCTCAGCATTCTTTTGACACTAGTAATTACAAGCAACCAATATTTAAGAGCACCCATGATCATGCACATTCATCAGTAGAATTATAACTGGGTGAAGTTATTCCAAATATTTAAGAGCACATACAGACCCAAATAAATTGATAATTCTAATAGTTTAAACCAAAGAAAATAGCATCATGTGTCTCAGCTGCAGAAGCATGTATTAAAGAAAGGACCAAGTCGGTATTACAATGTGTATCGCGGATATGAGAATTCAAATGCGTATTTTGTACAACATTCTATAAATAACCAGTACACACAATACACGCAAGAGATCAAAGTTATACATTAGCTACATTGAACTAGCACATCAATTGAAACACAAAAAATAAAAAATAAAATTAATTATTAACAATCTGTCACTTGGTGTGTACAAAACATAATAAAACTTCAAATCACAATCATAACCTGTCCAAAACCTTTTTTTAAAAGGCTTGGATCTGATGCTAAATCACAAGCAACCAATATTAAATATGATTACATTATAACTTGGTTTCAGATGATAGTGTACAAATGATGACCATTGATCTTTAGGAACACCAGTAGGGACTTTTGCAATTAGTTGATCTCTAGGAAGCTTTAACTGCTTAGCTGATTTCCATAACTTTGACTTGCCGTTCTTGAACCTAGCTCCTCCTAAGGTAAGTAGACAAGAACGCTTGGCAATTGTTTCTGGAGCCTGAAAATGAAATAGATTCTTTACAAAATAGTATTAATGTTAGTAAAGTAATTAGTCAATGCTCAACAGTAGAAGTTAATAACTAAACAAATTCAAAAATTAGACACAAATTTGGTGTATATACCTTCAACCTGTCATAGCAGTCATCCTTGTATGGATCATGTACTTTATCCCATCTTTCGTAATTAATAGGAACATTGTTACAATCAGTGGCAATACGTCCACATACTTTCGAAAAAAGTGTTGCCACTGATTGTCATATTATAAAAATAATCATATTTTATTAATTTTATAATATTATAAAAATAAGTAATATTATAAAATTATTATATTTTATTAATTTTATAATATTACTTATTTTTATATCACACTCCCAATAATTATTATTTTTCCAATCTCAAGCCTAAATATAAGTTAATATTCAGTCAAATATTTTTTAGAAACTTATTATTGTCTTTATATATGGATAATCTTTGTCATAAATAAAAATTTTATTCTTTATTTTTCTAGGGAATACTAAAATAAAAAATTATATATCACAAAAGTTTAATAACAAATATAAAAGATTATATATTTTGACTTAATACATGGGTCTCCATTCATTTTTATTGTAACAGGTCAATTAATCTTTTGATTTTTTGTAAATAAGCTAGTTCACACGTCAATAACTATATTTACAATAAATTACAGATTAAGCTGACATATTTAAACACAAATTTAATTTTTTTAGATTGAAATCCGGCCCGTTAACATCCTAGTCCTAAACAATTTTCTCATTCTAGGTACATTGAAATTTTTTTCACCGAAGCCGCATAATTAGGGTCCGTAATGGGATTCCCAAAAAAAAAAAATGTATATCTTTCTTATTTTAAAAGTATTTTTTTACTAAAACTAAAGTTATTTAAATTAAAAAAAATTAAATATTTGATATTTTTTTTAGAAGTTAAATTTTTAGCTTTAAAAAATTGTAAATTTTTTACTTATGATATTTTTTTTTTAAAGTAGGTGTTTGAATAATTTTTTTAAGTTTTTTTTTTTTAAAGAAAGCTTTAAAAAAAGAAAATTTTATCCAGACAACCTCAAAATCCTAATTAAAAAAAAGGAGTGAATGACAAAGTGGTAATGGTTGCAGTTGCAGATCTCGAGCGTGTCGATTGTCCAATCAAGCCCATTCACTACTCTTACATCTCCTTCTCTAGACACGACAACTGATAATAAATGTTTAATCTTGAAAGGGACGTCTTTGCAGTCCACGAAAATATTTTCGGTGATATATACCTACATATAAAATTTAAATTGGTGTAAATTTTCGGTTACATGACAAAAAAAAAAAAAAATAGTAAGCAATAGGGTTCTACATCAACTGATATAAATCGATTTAAATTACCAAACAAAAAAAATTATATTTTCTTTAATGAATCGAAAAATCGATAATCAAATAAATCGAAAATTAAAAATTGAAAAAATAAATCTCAAATTTTAATTGTATTTGATCGAATTTCAATTTGGTTGATGAAAATTGATCTAATCTAAATCGATTTAATATATTAATTCTTTTTTATAATAAAAAAAAACTTTACACAACTAATATATATAAAAAAATGTTATTTAATTTGCACAATAATTATGAAATAAATTTTAAGTTTTGAAAAATATTGAGAATTAATCCAATCCAAATCCAAAAAAATTGAATTGGATAGGATTTAAAAATATTCAAGTCAAATAGATGATTATATGATCAAATAGAAGGAATTAAAAGAGATAATTTTTTCTTCTAAAACTGATCTAATTCATCCCATTAAGCAAGAACTCGAGGTGACGACATATACCGCCAAGTCAAATCAGTATGGGTAGAGAACAAAGCTACAATCCCATGAGGACCAGATCAAGAGACGGTGGCTTGCCGGCGGCTTGTCGCACGTGTGCATTAACGTACGAAGGTCCCACAGTGCTGCTTCTCAGACACAAAATGTTTGATCCATCAACGGCCATAACTCCACCAAACCATTAATCTCAACACGTAAGCTTCTTGTCTCAGCATAAACCTACATCCCACATGTGT
>JAVKPL010001284.1:0-16693 GCA_032173675.1 Gastrolobium villosum | reverse complement strand
AATTTGTTTTAGGTTCGTACTCGTTTTACCTTCTTGTTTACTCATTAACATGGCAAAGACATCAACTTTAAGCCATAAATCTATGATCAAAGGTGAGGGAACTTACCCCGAGCTTGAAACAGAGGAACAATGGCTCTTGGAGCTCCCCAATCCGACTCTACAGGTCTGACCAACCAGGCACACGAAAATGCTACACAAGTAAGGAACTTTCTTCACAAAGGTGGTCACTTGAAGCACACAATGCCTCAACCAAGGTTCCAACACACCAACCCTCAAAGTCAGCACCCAAAACACCCAAGAACAACCCACTAACTCAGAAACACCAGCCTTTCCTTCCACCCAACACCACCATAAGATGTTTACAAGGAAGAACCAATAGAAAGGATGGCCATTTGGTGATTTTCAAGAAGAAAAGGGTGGAGGCAATGGAGGAAGGCACAAGGTCAGCAAGAAGGTCCTCACTCAGCCACTATTCCCGCATGCAAAGTTGGTCCTAGGGTTTTGTGCCCATACTATGTGTATTTATAGCCCAAAACCACTTAAACGCGCAGTATTAACCTTAATAGCAACGCAAAAGATCTTGATCCCAAACTTTGGAATCTAAACCTACTCAATTTTCTAAGATTTTTCATATTTTTATTTTATTTTTCGGAGCACCTTTCCGGTACGCACTTTTCCATAGCCAGTATCAGTTCTGGCATCAGATTACATTATTTTGACTTGAAACTTGTTTTACAAGTCCTACATAATATTCTAGTAATTATCATGCATTCGTTATAATTTTTCGGGATACTTTTCCTGTACGCATTTATACTGGGTAGCAGAACCGGTATTTGCGCTTTTCTTCCGAAAAGTGACTTTCAGCATTTTTTACCCACTCAATATAATTATTTAAGCCCAATAATAATTATTAAGGTCAATTATTGAATCATTTCCTAATTATCATGATTAATTCGCTAATTACCTTAATTAGCAGTGCGGGTTCTTACAATATGTATACATACAACATATATGAAATTTTCATGTGATTTTTATGGACATTTTCATGTGATCTTTAAGAATATTATTTAATGTGATGTTAACGAAAATTTATTTCATGTGATCTTTGTGAATAATTTTTTTTATCTTTTATCTTTTAATTTGGTTTGGGCCAATAAATTTTAGTTTGCAACTTGGTAGGCCTTACAAGTCGTATTAGGTTTTTTAATTTTTTATAATAGGTCAGGTCAGACCTATAAATCAAGTCTTTAATAGGCTAGTATAGACTCTAAATATTTTACATAGGTTTAGGTTATCAAAGCCAAAGCCGGACCTAACTTGGCACATTTATACTCATTGCTGTGACTTGTGAAGAACATCAACATAGAAGGACAACAAACTTCATATTTAAAAAAAAAAACATGGAACAATCAGTGACAAATGTCTAAAATCATTTAAATGACATTGGATCCACATAAATCATTTAATTAGTGTTTAGATATTTAAAAATTTAAAAATTACAAAAAAAGAAACAAAGAAGTTGTTAACGAATATCTACAAGAAATTTTCATACTATCTATCTATCTATCTATCTATCTATCTATCTATCTATCTATATATATATATATATATATATATATATACACACATATATCTTAATTGATTTTTCTCTTTAACAGTTTCTACTGATTAATCGTCAAAATTCTCAATCTTATTGTGAAATCAAATACAATTCATTACTAGTAGCAACTGTAGCTCTACATTAAAATAAATCTTTTTTTAAAAAAAGGCAAACGTAAAACAGCACTATGTTTTTTAGAAGAAATAAAATCAATAAATACAACCACACGAGAAAAAAGTTGTAAATAAAAAAGGGGCATGAATTTCACTCAGGTTAGAAACACTCAATAAACAATTATGGTCAGCGAAGACAAAGAATTTCTCTTTTACAGTTCAAAAATGCAAATCAATTTTTTTGTCAGCAGACAATATAATTATCAATGCATATTCCATGATCATGTATCCGTAAAATCTTGAGAAAGGAATGAAACATCATACCTTGTCGCAGAATGGCTGGGTTCCAAGTGGTGAGTGCTAATAAGAAGAAAAAAAAAAAGTTATAAAAAAACCTTAATTGGAAAAAGATGAAAGAAGAAGAAGAAAAAACTAAGAAGAAAGTATTCTGTTATCTGATTATACACGCGAATCAGCTCTAAATCTTCGTCTGTTACCACTATTACAATTTTAATTAAGGCCAAATTATAATTACTTATATAATTATATATAATAAATAAAATTTACTGAAATGTAGCTAGGCAATGCCCTACCTAAGTATGATATCTTTCTTCTCTTTTCTCTCTTCCTTTTGTTTTCAATTTTACAGTGACTCGATATCATTGAGGTTCCAATATGTTGCTAAATCTAGCTCAATTACAAAATTCTAGCTCAAATGACACTACCGCTCACAAAAGTTTAGGATAACCTTTTGTGTTTAATTAAGTTTAATATCCTTCTTGTTTATTTACAAATAAATGCGACAACTTGAATGCTAGAGGAGATTATTATTATTATACACACACAAAAACACACACCTTAAAAAAGTAATTAATCTGGTAATCGTTAAGCATCCAGCAATTCCAGCAGTTACAAAAAACCAGAAAATCAAACCACCCATTACCTAAGAAGCTAAGATGTACACACACATATGTAAACACCTTAAAAAGTAATTAATCTGAAAATCGTTAAGCACCCAACAATTCTGGAAGTGGGATCAAATCCAGAAAATCAAATTACCCATTACCTAAGAAGCTAATAACCATGCAAAACGTCTAGAAATCCAGAATTGATTAACCAAGCATGTCATTCATTTTACCTATCTTTAGCCCATTTTTTCAACCGAACCAAACAAACTAATTAGTCTCTCCCAATTTCTCTTCAGAAACAAAACAAAAAATACTCAACCAATTAAACTATCCTAAACAAAAGTCAGTACTAGGAAATATTTTTAAAAAAAATCTGTGTTTTCAAACCTATAAAGAAAACAACAGCCACCAAACCGCAACGTGCACCCCAATATCTAGTTTTCTTCGTATAAATAAACACCTTGTACAACTCACCCCAAAACTCAGACAATAAACCAAACGTGCAACCCTAATTTGCCTTAAAAAAACCTCTAAAGTTTCTTCTTCACCTCATTTCATTCCCTTCTTCTAAACATTAATGGCACCTTATATGTTGCCAAAGCCACCACGACCGTCGCCATCATCATCACCCATATCAAAAGAAGATTGCCCCGATACCAGCACCACCGCAGCCGCTGAGAAGCATTCATCGCCTCTCCGTGCGTCCATCTCCTTGCAACCAGCAAATAGCAAGAACAAACACGATTCCAAGTCCCACAAAGTCTTCCGAAAGTTCCGTTCAATTTTCCGGTCATTCCCCATCATCGTGCCATCATGCAAGATGCCGGTGATGAACGGGAACCGCTCCAACGACATGTTTATTCACGGTGGCACGAGGATAACCGGAACCCTATTTGGTCACCGGAAAGCGAGGGTGAACCTTGCGTTCCAAGAAAACGCTAAATGCGAACCCTTTCTTCTTCTTGAGCTAGCTATTCCAACAGGGAAGCTTTTCCAAGACATGGGAATGGGGCTTAATAGGATAGCCTTAGAGTGTGAGAAGCACCAAAACAATGAGAAGATAAAGATCGTTGATGAACCCATTTGGACATTGTTTTGCAATGGTAAGAAAACGGGTTATGGGGTTAAGAGAGAGCCTACAGATGATGATTTGAACGTGATGCAGTTGTTGCATGCTGTTTCCGTAGCTGTTGGTGTTCTTCCCAACGAGATGTCAGATCCTCATGATGGAGAACTCTCGTATATGAGGGTGCATTTTGAACGTGTTGTTGGGTCTAGGGACTCAGAGACTTATTACATGATGATGCCTCATGATGGGAACAATGGGCCTGAGCTTAGTGTGTTTTTTGTGAGGGTTTGATTTGGGAAGTGAAAAAATTGGCTACAAAATGTTGAGTTTGAATGACAATTAATGGAATTGCATGCAAGACATTTGTGCTTGAAAGGAAATACATCATCTCACGTGTTATTTTAACATGATTAGGACATAAAAGATTATCTTAATTATTTACAGACAAATCAACCATTATACTTATTCTTTCTGTCCCAACACTTTTTACCTTTTATTTATTGACAGTTGGCATCGTCTTATATGAACTTACTTAGGTGACAGGGAAAAATTTATTATGCTCCGGTATTATGCTCCGGTCCCACCATTTATTCGGTGGTCTTTTTTCATAAATAAATTTTTCTTCCACTTTTATCCCTCTTTTTTTATTTTTTTCCCTCTCAATTCCATTTTTTTTTTTTTCATTTTGGGAGGGGATCATGGTTCCGTCCCACCAAATACTCTCTTGTGACACGAGAGCATCTATTTCAATTAGAATAATTATATATTCACATGGGTTATTGCAGGGTAGAAGCTTTTTTTATTTTTTTGTCATTTTATTAGGATGATAGAGTACTAGTTAAGGTCGAGGAGAATTGGAGAAGCAAAGTTGTTTTATTGACGGAAGGTGAAGGAATGAAAGATGATGTTGTATATTTATTTGTTCCTTATTAGGAAACAAATTTGGTAATTTAATTTTACTATTTAAGTAATTAATTACGTCGTTTCATGTATTTGCTTTTTCTTTGAACTTTCCTTGGGTAGTGACGGATTAAAAATGATATAATTAACTGTTGTTTAAGTTCGGTAGAGTTCTTGGACTGATCAATTTGTAGTATGTCATAATGTTGGAAAATTGTAGACGTGTGTTAGTTTGTTTCTTTTCTTTTGAGTGAAAACATTTTCTTGATGTATTTGTGACAGTGATTTAATATAGTTACCAGGAATTTATTGGATTTTTTAAAATTATTTTGAATAGCCTTATTAATTTACTCTTTCATTATTTATTTGTTGAAGGGATTAATTGAAAACATTTAATCTAAATTCATGCGAAATTAGACAGAAAGACTGTATCCAAAAAAAAAAAAAAAGACAGAAAGACAGAAAGACGTGGAAGCCTGTAATGAGACTACTGATCAATTTGTAGTATGTCATAATGTTGGAAAATTGTAAATGTGTGTTAGTTTATTTCTTTTCTTTTAAGTGAAAACATTTTCTTGATGTATTTGTGACAGTGATTTAATATAGTTACTAGGAATTTATTGGATTTATTTTAAAATTATTTTGAATAGCCTTATTAATTTACTCTTCATTATTTATTTGTTCAAGGGATTAATTGAAAAAGTTAATCTAAATTCATATATATATATATATATATATATATATATATATATATATATATATATATATATATGCGAAATTAGACAGAAAGACGTGGAAGCCTGTAATGAGACTATATATATATATATATATATATATATATATATATATATATATATATATATATATATATATATATGGATAAAGCATTTCTCTAGTCACCGGAGATAAAAATATCTATAGTGAGCTCAAAACAACGTAGTTTTGGGCCAAAAATCAATGTGTTTTTGTAATTATAATATATTGCAGGGTCATATTAGTCTTTATCGTTATAGTTTTTTAATCTTATAATCCAAAATGACATCGTTTTGAGTTCAGTGAAGATAACTTTATCTTCGGTGACTCGAGGAATACTTTTTCCTATATATATATATATATATATATATATATATATATGGAAAGACATTTCTCCGTCAACTTGAGATAAGTTTATCTCCGGCTACCCCAAAATGACGTCGTTTTGTTTATTTATTTCCTAATATTAATTGATTTACCTTTGGATGGTTATGATTTCATTTTTCTCTCTCTTCCTTTATCACCATTGATTCATATTTGTATGGTTATGATTTAGAAATCGGAGATAAAATTATCTCAAACAGCGTGAGAAACGATAAGCGCATATATATGATGGATATACGTCAACAGATGAGATAATTAATTTAATAAGGCATAGCTTAGGATAAAGTGTCTACTTTAAAAAAAGAACTGAACTATTTTTGAAAAATCATTGGAAAAATTGAACTGATTTATGAATCGAACTTCTTTTCAAAACAAATTTAAGAATCGATCTGGTTTAAAAAAATCTGGATTGATTTTTTTTTTCCTTTTCTCTTATTTTTTTATTTATCATTTTATTTATCTATTTTTATTTTTTATTTATTTTCTTTCCTCGTTATCTTTATTTCTTCGAAAAAAAATCTTTTCTTTTGTCTCTTATGTTTTTCTCTCTTATTTTTATTTTATTTTATATTTTTAATGGGTAAATGTATTAAAGATATAAATATTTTATTTTTTTCTTGTTTGAGATATTCCAGATCTTTCTTTTTTTCTAGTTATGCTCTTCTATATAAGAGCCCCACATGTACAAATGAATTCACCAATTAATGAAATCAATATTTCTAATTTTCTCTCTTTTATCTCCTAACAAAATAGGCTATAATCTTCGCTGCAGAGAGAAAAAAGTTTATGGGCCCACGTGTTAAGAAAAACAGCATAGATTGAAATGTCAGCTAGAGAACTTTGCTTTGTCCTAGTAGAAATTTAACTCCCATTTTTAATAGTTTATTGCCTTTTTTTCAAAGTTTGTGTATTATTTATGTTTTAACTTTTTTATTTTATTTTTTCTCAATATTTTTATACTTTTCATTTGAGTTCAGAATTGGCTCAAAAACCAATTTTAAGGATGTGTAAAAGATCCACAAAAAATAGTATGCTTGGAAAAATTAATTTTTAAAAATCAATTCTTGAGCTGAATTATTTTTAAAAACTAGCTAGTTCTTGAACCGGAAATCATGAACCGAACCAATTTTTTTTCCACTTTTCATTTACTTTTCCTTTTCTCTCTCTATTTATCGTCTCTTATTTATTTATTTACTTTCTTATTTTTTATTTATTTTTATTTCATTATTTATTTAGTTTATCATTTTATTTTTTATTTATTTTTAATTTTTTATTGCTTTTTTTAATTTTCAGTATCATTTATATATATTTTTTATTTTTTTCTTCAACCTTTTTATAATTTTAAGGGAAATCTTCAAAAAAGCCCATACAAATTTTCTCAAAATCACTTACCCCTCCCCGAAATTTTTAATCATTTACCCGCTATTTAAAATTAGGGGGGGAAAGTGATAAAGAAATTTTAAATAGGAGGTAAATGATTAAAATTTTTGGGAAGGGGATAAGTGATTTTGAGAAAACTTGTAGGATTTTTTTGAAGTTTTCCCTAATTTCTATTTGAGTAAATATCTTTTTTGGTTCTCAGCAAATTTCATGATGTATGTTTTAGTCTCTTACAAATAAAAGGGCTATTCGTGGTTCCTAAGAAATTCAAAATGGACACATTTAGTTGAAATCGCGATCCCTCACAAATTCAAAAAAGACCCACGTTAATCCCTGAAAAGGACTAAAATGGATCCACTTTGAGTTTCTTAAGGACCACGAATAATCTTTTTATTTGCTAGGGACTAAAGCGGGCATCATAAAATTTGCTGAGGACCGAAAAGATTATTTATTCTTTTTATTTAGATTCATAATTGATTTTAAAAATGAATTATGAACTGATTTAAAATCAGTTCTGAACTGAACAGAACTCGTTATGAACCAGATCTGAACTAATAAATAGATTCAGTTCTCAGAACTGAATTATTTTTTTCAATTCAATTCGATTTGACAAAAAAATGGAATCGAATTGAAACCATGCACACTCCTAGTGCCTAATAATTAGACTAATTATAGTGCAATTGAAAAATGTAGAAAAAAAAGGTGAAAGTGAAAATTCCTCATGAGAAGAGATAAAAAAAAAGTCATCAATTTTTTTTTCTTATTGACAAAAGTCATGGAATTTATTAACTTGAATTTGTTGTGTAAATGAATAATTTCACACATAATTACAGTTTTACTTGTTAAAAAAATTGTTTGTAAGCACACAATTTTAGTAAATTCGAGAAAGGCAATGCAGTTTTATGACAAACTAAACAGACTCATGCACACAATTGACATGGATGATGTACTTATTTTTTTTGGTATGCACATGGATGATGTACTTTGATACCACTAAATGTGATATCTCTCGGTAACTTGGAAATATTAGGCTTATTATATTATGACTTAGTTAATGTTATATTTCTTTGCCAAATCTTTTCTCATTTTTATAATTTGGTTGTAAGTAACTTCATGGCTGAATTCACATAACTCTGTACAACGCTAATTCATATGAACTAAATTAACTTATATTACAAATGTTTCCAAAAAAAAAAAATTACAAATTAACTCTTTGCCACCTGTATACAACATTTTTTTTATATGAGTGAGAATTCAACACATAACATAATATAATCTACTCAAACTCTCACCGCTAAAACAAACCTAATAACTTAAACATGTATACAACTTTAATTATAATATGTATCTCCAAAAAAAACTTTAATTATAATATTTATATCTAAATAATACTTCATCTTCAAAGGGAAAACTACTCTTATGTTGTATGTTTTGGAATGAAATGCCCTATTTTGTTGTTTATATTTTGAATAATTCTCTTGCTTTCGTTTGTTTGTTTGCATAGAAAAACAAAAACATTTAGGTGTTAAGTAGCAAAGTTAACCCAAAAACAATTTTTTTGAAAAAGATGAAGAAGAAAAGTTAAATTTTGAATCTTAGGATTATTAAGGTTGTTATCTAGTGAGGAATGAAATCCAAACACTAACGGCCTGTTTGATTGTGTTTTGGTTTTTTTGTTCTTAAAACCAATGTTATTAAACTCGACCTGGTTATTGAACCGGTCGAGGTATTGGGTCACTGGGTTACTGGTTCAATCAGTGGGTCACTGTTTCAATCGCATGACCAGGTAAATATATATAAATTTGTAAATTTTATATTAAAAAATTATAAACATATTCAAATACATGTAAAAAAAATAAAAAAATAAAATAAAGGCAACAAGTGGCTCATCTTGGAATGAAGCGGTTACTGGAGGTCACTTGTTTTTTGTTGAAGTTTTTTTTTTTTTAGAATTGACCTTCGAGATGTCCTATATGGTGACAATTTCCTGCGGCTTTTGGAAGATGAAGGATTTTGCCTTTGCGCTTCCATCATCACTGTGTCAAATGCACCACTGCCCACACTTTGGGCTTCCGACGTGTTGAGGTTCAAAGCAACCATTGTTCAAACTTCAGAGATTGGAGTTGGTTTAAGTCACAGGTCGTGGATCCCATCATTGTGCTCTCTTTTGTTCTTCCTTAGCATCATATGGGTCGTTATTAGGTGCAAGAGCGATGTGAAGGTCCACATGGAGAAGATGCTGCTGAGAGGGAGAAAGAGGGTAAGGGAATGTTGGGGAAGTGTATGGAAGAAGAGTACTGCAACCATTAAAATTTGGAGTCCCACATCGTTTAAAGTAATAGAAATATTACTCTTTATATATAATATTATGTCGCTTTAAGAATGTAAAATTTGCTGTTCTCTTTCGCCTCTTGAAAGTTATTGAACTCGGACCGGTCACATGATCGATTTTCGGGTTAAACCGGCCGGTCTGAGCCGGTTTTATTAATACTGTTTAAAAATTATTTTGTAGAATAATTATGGAAACAGTTATTTTTTTGTTTTGAAAGTTAAAAACAAGACATGTTCTCTAAATTTTATTCTAAAAACAAAAAAATAGTTACAGTTTTTAATTTTTTTTTACAAAACAGGCCTTAACAAACGAGTTTTTTCATTCTGAAAATTAAAAATTGTTTTTAAAAACAATAATCAAACAGAGCCTAAACTTTTCAAAGAGAGTTTTCCGAAGTTTTCTTATTCCCGAACTTGCATTTACACTTTTCTTAGCCTTGTTACAAGCTTCAAAAGCTCCATTGGTTGGAGAGAACAAGTGATTCTTAATTGTGCCAATTATTTAGGTTAAACTACTCTTAGGGTTTAGTATAAGGTTGTCCAAGTACTCAACTATTCAAAATTATGCCAATTATTTAGGTTAAAAACAAGACATGTTCTCTAAATTTTATTCTAAAAACAAAAAAATAGTTACAGTTTTTAATTTTTTTTTTTTTACAAAACAGGCCTTAACAAACGAGTTTTTTCATTCTGAAAATTAAAAATTATTTTTAAAAACAGTAATCAAACAGAGCCTAAACTTTTCAAAGAGAGTTTTCCGAAGTTTTCTTATTCCCGAACTTGCATTTACACTTTTCTTAGCCTTGTTACAAGCTTCAAAAGCTCCATTGGTTGAAGAGAACAAGTGATTCTTAATTGTGCCAATTATTTAGGTTAAACTACTCTTAGGGTTTAGTATAAGGTTGTCCAAGTACTCAACTATTCAAAATTATGCCAATTATTTAGGTTAAGCTACAAAGAATATAAATTAAGGAAAATGTATATAAGTTGACCTAATAATCATTTGAATAATAAAAAAAATCAATTTATTTGTACATTTTCAAAAGTTATTTATTTTATTAATAAAGCTCACTTTTTATAAAACTAAGTAAAAACATAGCTAATAAGAAGGATGAAAAAACAAAAAAAATTATGCATCAATTATAAATTTAAAAATTAAAAAGGTTGGACTAAGTGATATATATTGGATTTTGCTTAAATACGATTTTGAATTCAAGTTTTTGTGAGTGCAAAAAAATCTTTTATGGGAGAGGCAGCTCCTAGGGGTGAAAGTGGGTTGTGCTGGGCCAAGCTTTGCCCCGAAAAACCCAAGTCTAGGTTAAAAAATTTCAATTTGGTCTGGCCCAAGCCTAGTACGAGTCTAACTGTTAGCCTGACTTGACCCGTTTGTAAAAAAACAAATGGTCTGGCTTGGCCTGTTGGCATGTCAATTTTTAACTTCCAAGCAGAACCATAAATCAACTTTACAAAATACTCAAATTCTGTTGTTAAACCAAAAATCATAATTTCAACATTCAAACAGAAGCATGAATCACAACAAAACTCGTACAATCTGCAATTAAGTCACTTTCAAAAATAAAATGCTGAAACTTTAGTTGTAATGAGGCTCCCATGACGAAACCCAATTTCAAGTAGTCAACCTGTCAAATGAAAAAGAAAAGACTGCAATAGAAGAATCTCAAGAAATCCTAGGGGTTAGGGTGAGATTGTGAGAGAGGCATTCTATTTATATTTCTCACTAAAAAGTCTCATGAAATCTACACCAATAGAAAATCCCTTGAAATCGTTGGATTTTTTAATACCACGAGATTGTGATTCCATTGAATAAAATCTTGATTGAATACCAACGGATTTGGACGAATTCTAAAATAATCCTTTAAAATCCTTATCGAATACCACGCGACTTTTTTTCAATCCATTAAAATCCTAAAAAAAACAATCCATTAAAATTCTTTGAAATCTCAATCCAATACACCCCCCTAAACAACATATATTTCATCATATCCAACAAACAAATCCATAGTATCTAAATTAAAATAACTACATGAATCCAACAAACACATCATGATGCTTGTAGTAAGTACAAGCTCTCCCAAAAATCTTTTAATATATTCATATACACAATCTAACATGCTGAGATGTTGGTTACTCTTACATAAGAAATAAATTCAGATTTCTATTAAAATATAGTCGAATATAATTAAGTTATAGTAATTGCAATTGATTAAATTTATATCTTTTCTTTTTTCTTCAAGACATACTTATTTTATTTTATTTAAAATAAATAGTCTAATATAGGTCGGCCTATAGGCTTATAGGCCAAGCCTTGTGAAAGTGGGCTTACGGCCTTTTTATTAAACAATTTTTTCAAGGCCCGACCTATTTTACGAAATATACTAGGTCAGAACTGGCCTGACATAGGCCGAGCCGTAGGCCCCTATAGGTCGTCCGGCCCAGTTTCACCTCTAGTAGCTCCCTTCTATGAAGCACCGACGCTTCAAAACCCCTGACGTGTCGTGTCCGACACTTCCCGATACTCTCGGACACTCCGACACTTTCTGACACTCCAACACGCGTTATAGAAATTCAAAAAAAGGTTTAAAGGTTGCGTTGTGTTGAATTTTTTGTTCCAACTATTAGATTGGTTGGATCGCGATTACTATTTTATTGAGTTTAATATAAATACTTGTGATATCTTATGTTTCTTTGTAAAATTTATGAATATTATAAGTTTAGATTCATTTTTTTGTTAGATTATTGAATATCAAATATAATATACATGCATTACGTAAATTAAAAATATTATTTAATATCAAAACGTGTCCTAGCGTGTCGAAATCTAACATTTTTTAAAATTAACGTGTCAAAGTGTCATGTCATATCGTGTTACGTGTCCCGTGTCGGTATCGGTGCTACACAGTGGCGGAGCCAGGATTGGAGGGGAGGGGGCGAAAATTAATTTTCTGTCCTGTATAATATTAGTATTTTCTTTACCTTTTGACCTCGTACCTTTATGGAACTCATTTAGATAATTTCTTACCAAAATATTAACATTTAACAATATTTCAAAGACTAAAAAGTATACTGTTGTGAAAAATGCAATAATTTAAAGCAATAATTAAAAAAAAGTGCCTTAACTAAAACAATTCTTTTAACAACAATATTTATAAAAAAAATTAAAGACGGTAACCAAATTGCCCAAAAAAGTGAATCTTTTAAGTTAGAGCAAACTCATTTTCTCTATATGAAACCACTACACAAAGAGAAATACAACCATACAAATGAAAAAAGAGCAAAAGCGTGGTAAAAGGGCCCAAGCTTTTATTAACCAAAACATAATATATGAAATTTAAAAAGAAAATGCAAAAAAAGTTATACATAACGCACACATTAGGTGAAGTAGAGATAGATCTCAACTTGAATCTCAAACCAGAATAACTAGAAGAGCACATTTAACAATAACAATAATATCACGAGATCCCAACTTGAATCTCAAACCAGAATAACTAGAAGGAGCACAATTAACAATAACAATAATACTGTACCAAAAAAAAAAAACAATAACAATAATACCACGTTTAACCTTTAATAGCATTATTTATTTATTTTTCAATTTTTTTTTTGGGATGAGAGGGGCGGCGGCCCACCCTAACCTCCCCCTCTCCGCCCTGGTGCTACATAGGCTCCCATGATATGGATATTTTCTCTTCGAACAAAGTTGCCTCCTATGGATAATAGTTTATCAGAAAAAAAAATTATATACTTAAAATGTAAAAAAAAAAAAAAATACAAGAAAAAAGGGAGAGAAGGGGCTTAAGAGGGGTTTATTATCATTGTTCTCCCCCGCCACACACAGCAGCACCACCACCAACCTTTCCTTCGACGAGCTTCACGGCACGTGCCGTGCTACTCAGTCTTCAAGTGAAGGTGATATTGATTTGTTCTCTTCTGGGGTTTACCTTATGTGTTTAATGAACCGTTTATTTGCTGAATTTCTATTGGATTGTGAGAAAAAAAAAGTTCAAATTTTGATGCTGTAAACATGTGAATGTGAGAAACCCAAGTGTTGTCTGATATGGGTTTTCTCAGTTTTCAATTTTCAAATTTGGTTCTGAACTGTTCGGATCTAAATTCTTAGGGTGGCTGGTATGCCGTCTACGCTTAACTTGGCTGGTGAATTCATATGATTTTTTTTTTATTTTTTTTTGTCAATTTTGAATCCATTTAATTTAGACTAAACTTCAAATATCTGTGCTTCTTTAAACATTTATAACATTTCAAGAGAATGAATAAGATAATGAGCTACTTAGTTTGTGAGAGAACAAACTTAGCATATGGATATTTTTTGGTTCTCTTACCATTCGCTTCTTCCTTAGAAGAGATGGAAATGAGAAAATTGATGTGAACAAAAAATGTTATCTTTTCAATTCAGTCTAGTTTGTTTGTTTTTCAATTTTGTGGTGCTAGTGTTAGGTGCCTATATGAGGTTTGATTTTATTTATAAATCTATGGCTAACTTACTAAATTCATAGTGATATAGGAACCTGGTTGCTTGGACCAGAAGGAGAGGTTCTGTTAAATCCTGGACCAGCATGGCTACCCAGACAATAGCTGAAACTGCACAGAAAATTGTCACCCCTGAAACCCTCCGGTATGCAGCCAAACAATCCCAACGTTGCCTCGTTGTCCCTGTCCCTCTTCGCCGTGCCATTAAAAAGTACCTTCGAGGTCATTTGTGTTCTTTCTCTGTTTTTTCCTTTTCTCCTAATATGAAGTATATATCTTGGGGTATTTATGTTTGTGTGGTTGCAATTCTTCATGGTGGTCTTGGAATCATAGAGCAGGAGGAGCCAAACATGAAGAGGAAAGTCTTGAGATTGTCTCAATCGTTCAAGGAAATCAAGGATGTCAATCTACAGCTGGCAACCACTACATCGAAGGAGATAGTTGAAGACCCTTTAAAGTCTCTTGAACAATCAAAACGTTGGAAGATTAAGAGCTCTTATGGCGATATTGGTCTCACATATAGAGAGGATGAGACAATTGCTTATGTGGCTTCTAGAATGCCTGCAGTGTACTCTGCTTGTTATAGAGTACTTAAAGAGGTAAGTGGAAAACATAATCCAGACAGGGAAGAAATAATGAGAAACTATCAATGAAAGAAGTAAGGGCATATCATTAAATAGTTGGTGTTTGAAACTATGACATGTCTAGTTGTAATGGATATTTCGAGATATTTGTTTTATGTTCATCTATATCCTTTCATTTGTTTGAAAAATAAAAAAGATGAAGCCAGTTAAAACTAAAAGAAGAAGGGAAGGGATGTTTGAAATATGGTTTTGAGTGCATCCATGTATAAGCAAACATAAGGACTATAATGAATAATATTTCTTCAAAGGCAGGGGTTGCTTAAGTTGAAACTAAATTAAAAAGGATTAATGATACATGAATGCTCTTATGAGATGGAGTGGCAGTCAGATGAGAGCTGATTTGCATATGGAAGCAAAAACTCTGGTGGTTAATTTTAGGACTAAATTTAATCGAACAGGGGACCTGAATTTATGTGTCAGAGTGAATAATGATCGGTAATCCCTTATATGTGGGATTAGAGTGCCTTCTGTCTCCATCGTTTTTTTTTCCAAGTTGTATCATATAGATGTAGGATCAGCTACTTTATGGTTCAGTTTCCTTAAGGTGTGAACCTTGTATCTCCTTGACTTATATTCACTTCAATTTTTTTCTTAACTGAATAATGAAAAAAAAAAAACCTTTCAGTCTTGAATAAGATGTTGGTGAAGTTAAATTTAATCTCAACAGAATTCTTTATTTTATGTCCTTTTAGGTTCGTAGAAGGCTTCCTGGTTTCTCCCCAGCTAAGGTATTGGATTTTGGTGCCGGGACGGGTTCAGCTTTCTGGTAAAAAACTCTTGAACGTTGCTCTGGTGAATGGTTAACTTTGATAGTATAAGTTTTAGTTATGTTGTTTCTTGAATTAATTGGTTTCCTTTCAAATCTTATGATGTAGGGCACTGCAAGAAGTTTGGCCAAAATCTTTAGAGAAAGTTAATTTAATAGAACCGTCACAGTCAATGCAGCGTGCGGGTCGAAGCCTCATACAAGGTAAGTGCTTATTAGCTTTTTCAAAGAACATAGGTTTCTTAATGCTTTTAAATTGAGGCAAGGGAGGATAAAGAATATTAAGTTTTAGGAGAAGGCTATAAGGGCAACAACTCAACTTGGAATGTACATTTTCAAGCAATGGGAGAGGGTCCATTGAGATATACATTATTAATTATGTTGTAATAATGAAATGTAACTTTAATTTAAAGATTATGGCTTATAGATTAGTATATTCCTCATTATTTGACATTATTCTTAAATTATCTATTTTTTTTTTCGGTAAACAAATTATCTATTTTATAATTAGTGAATTTAGTGTGAATTTTTAAGTGCTAAAAATTTATTGTATGCTTGACTAGAGAGCTGAGCACCTTTCCATGTCCTAATGCATAAAGCAATGAGTAATCCGTAATAACTGCCATATTATATACTGCAAATATAATTATCAGGATGATATACATCACACTGCTAGATGTGTTAGATGTTGAAGGGTGTATGTTTCGGCTTGGCTTATTTGCTATTTTGTGTGTTCATTCTCTTGGGGAACTTTGGTCACCTTCTACAAGTTTGAATACTTTATTAGACTTGATTAGAAGTTCAGTAGTCTTTGTATTAAAGGATACATAATATCAGCAATTGTAAGTTGCAGAAACAAATCCTATTCTTCCAAAGTTGCAGAAAAGATGAAAGATAACTATATACTTCAATCTTTAAATGATTAAAACTGAATGTGAAACATTGTTACTAAAAACACTTAATAGATTTGGTAAATGTTTTAATAACTAAAACACGGCGTTCTCTTTTCTTAACTTATATATATATATATATATATATATATATATATATATATAGAGAGAGAGAGAGAGAGAGAGAGAGAGAGAGAGAGAGAGAGAGAGAGAGAGAGAGAGAGAGAGAGAGTTTTTATCTATTTTTCATTCTTTTTTATTTCATTAGGACTTGGGTTGGGAATTTTGGTAGTCTAGGTCATGCACTCCCTGATCCCTGGTATGTATGACTGTTGGGCCTCTTAAATGGGTCTATGAACGTAGAAAGAAGAAGAATAATCCTACAGCCCAAAACAGTCAGCCCAAAGGAGGGGATAAGGGTAGTCAGCCCAAAATAGGGGATCATGGCA